>VZTD01003430.1:0-159709 GCA_013397725.1 Rhagologus leucostigma | reverse complement strand
CGCACGGACGGACGGACGGACGGACGGACGCGTTGCCTCCGCGCCGCGATCTGGCGAAATTTGCCACCCACCGGCCAAGATTTTACACTTCCTGGCGGCCGGCCAGCCCTTGCTGCTACAGCCTGCCCCGGGCTGGCTCCTCCCCGCCGAGACAAGAGCCGGCCGGGCCGGGCCGGGCCGGGCGGAGCGGGGGCAGCCGCGCCTGCCTCCCCCGGCTCCCACCGCGCTCCGCCCGCGGGTACCCCTCCCGTCCCGTCGGAGTCAGGAAGTTTAAATTCTTCTGACCTTCAGCGAAAGAAAGGGAATGGAAAGGATGGAGGAGCTCGGGAGGCCCTTGCCGGGGAATGGTGGCTGGCCCGAGTCCTACGGGGCGCTCCTGGCCGTGGGTCTCGGCGGCTCTGCCGGGAGATGCTGGACCTCCGCCGGCTCCTCGCAGGCCCGGCTCGGGGCGCACCCAGCCAAAGAAACGGGTCGTGCAGCACGGGGGAAGGGATGTGCCGTTTAAAGATAGGGCTTATTTTATTTTGATCTCATGGTTCAAGGTTCCTCTGGCAGCCGCAGCGCCGTGCAGTTTGCTCTTTTCTGCTGTCAAAGCCTATAGCAGGTATCAGACAGGAAATTACTGAAAAAAACCACTCGTAGTTCGGGGTCCTTAAAGAGATTAAAAGCCGCAATTAGTTGCAATCAGGGAGCCATCGCATGGAACATATAAGTCAAACAGTTACGCTGACTTTTGGAGAGCTACTCATTAATTGAAAACACTTGAGACTTTTAAGTGCTTAAAGAAGACAGACCGAATTGGTAAAATAGTTTAATTTTCTGGAACTATTTAAGAGCCTTTTGTGAATTATGCACCATACTGGTGAAGCTCGGTAACCTGATGCACTCCTTGTTAAGAGAATTCAAATCATAAGTTTAGAACTGAGTTGTATCTGATCTCAGAATGAGAAAAGCTGATGCTACTCTGAAACCAGTATGTTAATCTACTAGTTCATGCTGGGATCTTTTAACACTTTTAAGTTGTGTAGATATCCACAGTAAGCTTAGATAAGAACAAGTTGCCACAGTTTGTAGGAGAGGTATTCTCATGTCTCTTTTCTTCTATCTCCAGATGTCTAAAACAAAGACTCACTGAGGTACTGTGAACCCTACCTGGTGCCCATTGCTACAACTAGTTAGGGTTTGCTCTTACGAACACGAAATCACTACCTGGGGTTTGCAGACAAGACTTTACTTCAAGCTGTATGAACACATACAAAAACCTATTTCATGTCTCAGACTCTTGTGTCGTACAATGAGAGTTGATACCTATGGAGCATATAAAATCTGTTAATCTACTAATAATTAAAAATGCATGTTGTCATTCATTATGCACCTGCTTTTCAAGCCAACAGTTACTTATTTTTCAGAGACAGCATTGCTGAAGTGGAGTTCGAGTACTGATCTCAATCTGTGACTCATGGTATAGCTGGGAAGTGACCATCACTTTGGGTAGATTGAGTGCAAAGCAAGGATGTGATCTATTGTACTTGAACTGTTCTCCATGGGCCAGCAAAGATCCTAAGGAATTTGCAGATGAAGAGAATGGTGACCTGACATATTTGTTTAGGTGGCATGCTCCATCTGAGAGAAATCCCCAGGTTTTCTAAAAAAACCCAAAACTAAAAAAACCCAAAAACATCCCACAAGCTGGCATCTTTCCCTGAATTTTAACTCACATGTTTATGAATCAAAATTTGACCATACATTTCAGGTGCGGGACAAATTCCTGCATAAGGTTTATGAAGGAAAAGCTGGTTGCCATACCCATGTGGTTCCACCTTCAGAACTATCACTGAGGGACATCACTGCCACAACACAGCCTTACTGTGACCATCCTGATGTATGGCTGGACTCCCACTTGTGGGAGAAGAGGAAGGAAAGAGCTGCCACCACACCAGAAGGAAAGGGGAGTTCCTCTTTGATTTCCTCATTAGGAAGAAATGAGGATTCTGTGGAAAGAAAATAGTCTTTGTCACTGAGAGTGAGGGCCCCCAGTTATGTTATGCAGGAGCACAGGTACTGGGAAGACTTTAATATATGGCAAAGGCAGACAAGAAAGACAACTAGAAATATTAGCCCAGCAGAAAAAGATAAAAGACTTAACTGGGATTTATTTTACCTAACTTTAGCTATCTGAGTCTATGCAAAACACACCTAGCTTTTAAAGTTAGCTAAGGTAAATCCTGCCCTACAGCTTTCCCAAGTGGAATAAGGTAGCAGTGAAAGGGATCTGAAGAGAAAAGACTTATGTTCAGGTTGACAGATGAGGAAAAATACCTTTAATTGCTCCTTTTTCCCTTTTAGCTGTGGTTTGAGCAAGAAGAGAAGAATATGGTTTTCGAAGAAAGCTCCTTGCCGTACGCAGACAAGTGATAATTCACAGGTGTCTGCTCTCTGCCCCAATGTGTGGTGCAAATGCACTGCTATGCGCTTTCTCTGAGAGGAATGGGTTCTTCCATGGCCTTGTCCCACAGCATCATCTCAGAGAACTGAAAAGCAGGGGAACCGACAACATCAACAATGTTGCTACAGACGTTTCTATAATAAATGGATTTGTGAAAAATAGCTACAGCCTTAATTTTGTTTTGCCACTCTGCCTTAACACCACATATCCTCTCTGTAGCACGCTCTATAGCGAGACTGAGCACACACACGTCCTGCTCTCACACAGCCTGCTGTTCAATAAGAGCCTAACCACAAGAGCTGTGACTAACAGATGTGACCTTTTATTGGTTTGCTTATAATGCACTTGATGATGGGATGAACCCACAATGTATCGCCTCTGCTTTGGCTGTGTGATCCAACAGGTCTTCAGCATCATGTGCTTCCCAGAAACGAGTCCTGAGAAAAGACCCACAGTGTAGTCTACGAGGAGGGCAGTGAGGAGAGTCATCATTTCTGAAGAGCATTACCAATTCTGGCACTAATTTTCAAATAGCTGAGGGTTGCAGCTGAAACAGGCTAAGATGTCACCAACCTACATTTTATTCTTATCCTATCCACGAGCATCTCTTGCCCTTTCCATCTGCAAGGATAGCAGGTATTTACTGCGTCTGTCCAATGTGTGGCAAGGAGGAGGGGCCAGCAAAAAAAAAATTGACTTCAATTAAAGTGGATGATTTTGACAACAAAGGATTAGGCAACAGCTACATTTGAAGTTGCCTTTCAGATTCTAGCAAGGAGTATGGGGCAGGCAAATGGGGATAAGCTGGGAGCAGCAAACTTCCTATCACATCTCAGACAGGGATGACATGTCTGATAATCCCCAGTGACACTGGAAGTTATTTAACAATGCAGTTCATCTTTCTCTTGGGACTGTAGTGCGAAAATTTCATGTATCAGTGATGCCATGAAGCTTAAACAATTCTTTCAAAGAGAATAAAAAAATTGTTTTTTTCTTTAGTTGCCATTTAATGTTCATTTTTAATGGTTTCAAGCTTGGGGATGGAAGGGGAAGGGAAGGAAACACCTCCAAGCTGTGAGGTTGAGGGTACGCTATTCTTTTAATTTTACAAGTCAAAGCTCTGGCACAAATGATATTCAGGAAACAAAATGTAGTTCCACAGGGAAACATGCAGCTATACTACTACATCTGTCAAAAAATAATTCAAATCACAGCTATTCATTGGGAAGACGAATTCTCAGAAGCTGTAACGCTGAGAGAGACCTAAAATAGCAGGAGAGCAGACAGCAAATTAGACAGGCCCATAATTTGAGATGATGGGAAGGGCAAAAAAACAGAAACAAGAAAACAATGGCATAGTAGAGTTCATAAACAGAAACTGTAACAAAATCCTCTGTTACTGGTAGCGTAGTGGAAACTCTTTGGAATACTGCATTCAGTCCTGACTATCTTCTCATCAAAAAGACATCCGCAAACATAAATGAATTATTTTTTTAAAAAAGCAGAAGTGATGAGGATTGATTTAGAGACCCTGTCACGTGAGTTGAAAGAACTAAATACAGCTGTGCACGGTGTGTAGGACACAACGCTACAAAAAAATAGATGCAGTTGTGGGAGAACAACTATTTCAGTTTACAGAAGTGAGAGCTTTGTTATTGTGAGGAGGGAGAAACTAGGATGAAACAAGGCAAAAAGATTAGGATGAGTACTGTCACAATAGCTTGGCTCTAAGATCCACTGCCTGGTGGAGCAGTTGCTGTGGGAGACTTCTTGCGGTATTTTAAATAAGCACAGCACAGTGTTTATCCCTTGGCCTACCAAGCACAGTGGGCTAGTTCATCTTTTACAGAGGAATTTTCCGTCTTTAATTTCTGTGTTTCTAAAGCTTCCTCCTCTGTCGAGCCCTGTTTGTCACACCAGTGGCAAACCTCGAGGAGAAGACAAACAAAATAGCCCACGGGCAGAGATTATCGAAACGAAGAAAATAACTGAAGTGTGTTTGTGTGTGATACTTTACAGGCACACCACAAATCAGAGCCAGGCAAAGGCAGTGGCAACCAGTATTCCTTACACTGACCTCTGCTAGAAACCATAATATAAATTTCCAAGGGTCACAAGCAAGCATAACAAACCCTTCTTTCCATCCTCCTGCTTTAAGTCTTCCCATCCCACTCCTGACTTCGTTTGTCTCTACAGCATCTCCATCTGCTCCCTCTCCCTCTTGCCTTTCATCCTCCAGGTCAGTAAACTGAATCTTTAAATTCATTACTTGGAATCTTATACATCCACCTAAACCCTCTCCAATCTGGCTTCTGTACCGTAGGCATCAGAGTGGTGTGTCACACTTTCTAACTACCATGTTTCAGTGAATCCTCAGAGCAGTTCCCATCATCTCTGGCATGTCAGCAATCTTTGAAACAAACAGTTGTCCTTTTGCCTTTCATTTTCCATCTTATGGTTTCTTTTTCCTCCTTAATTGCTTCATCATTGTATCATCCTTTGGCTTCTTCTGGGAGGGCCTTTTTCATTTGGTCACTTGTATTCTTCTTCATCTTGACTTCAGGCAATTTCACACACAGACCAATTAAATTAGCAGGGCATGGTTGTATTCTCTACTTCAGTCCCTTCTCTTCCTTTTTGAGCTTACTGTACCAACTATAAATACACACACACACACACATTTCTTTGGGCATTGTTTTGAAGTCAGACTATTATTTCTCTATGTTCTCATTTTTAGGCAATGTCTAAATTTTCCAGATATTTTCTGGGTGTCTTGTTCCAAATAATGGCCTTCCTTACCCACAGAGCAATATAACTCAGCTTGACTTTAGTCACTTTGTATCAATTACTGTGATATCTTCTCCTCCAGCTTTCAAAAATATAATCTTCACTCATATTTATGCAGAACAGTGCTACAAATATCATTGCACTCACCTCTCACGTTGAAAGCAATACCTTTTACTTTCCATCCCTCTCTTGGCCTGTCCTCCTCTACTTATCACCACAGTTCCCATCCTGTCTTCGTGTTACTGCAGCTTCTCATATCTTAGTTTCACCAAAGTCAGCTGTGATTGCCACTGAAAAAAGCCATCTCACACTGGCTTTGGCTGTTAGCTCTGCCCTGCACTGCCCCTCCCTTGTGCCACCAGTATCTCTGCGACTGCACAGCAAATTGGACCAGGAAGATCAGCTGGGTTACAATCACTACTCACAGGGAGTTTGACCTGACTTTGTGCTGGTGGTGGCATCTGAAAAAGACAACTGGACCCAGTGTTGTGCGAGTCCCACAGCGACACCAGCCTAAGAGTCCAGGAGAACCTCACTGTGTGCTCTCAGTGTAAGCACAGCCCTGGGAGTAGCACTGCAAGCTTCTCTGCCATGTGTGTACCTTGCTGTGAGCCAGCTCCGTGGCCATTTAGGATCTGTAGGCTGTGCCAGTAAAGAGCTCACCACAGGGGGTACTTTGGGTAATTTTGGCGAGGTGGCCAATGGCTCAGCTGCAGAGAGGTCTGATATTTCATTTATCAGCTGTCTGCTGGCACCAGCTTTGGGTTATATTGTCTTTGAAAGCTGACATCGTTCTTAAGGTGAAACGAGTGAACAGTGGTGAATGGATGTCAAATCACGCTGTTCTAATTACAGGAGGTTTCTAAGGTGTCTTCCTTTACTCATCCTTGACTTGGTGTGATTCATCTCTTGGTTTTCAGTCTGTCTTTTTTTCACTTTCTACACCTCATTTGCAGACAATGCTATGCTCTGCAGGACAGAAGCACTCCAACACAGTGAAAGTTACTACTGAGGGTAGACTTCTCTTAGTGAGAAAAAAACAAGCTTTCCTCCTTAAAACACCTAAATGCATTTGGCACCATCACTTTGATGTAGCTCTCAGAGCCAGCTGAAAACAAATCTGTGTGCACATAGCAGAAGGACATGTTTACCTCCTGAGCTGACTGGCACAAGAATCAGTTTAGTCAGGGGCCATGAGGAAATCATGTGCTGTACCAAACGGGATCAGAGTGGCTCTGCCTGTATTTATATTCAGAAGGAATGTGGGGGAGACTTGAACCCTCTCAACCATCCCGCAGTTGGTGGGATGATGGGCAGACATGCCTTTTCCTCTAGGAGCAGGATTCTTACATGTTGTTTTGTGGCTTATGTTGCTGATTTGGCACAGTTACTGACAACTTTTCCTCACCTTCCTGGCGTGACCCTGCCTTCCTTGATAAATGGAGGAACGATAGAACGCAGCCAGGTGCCACAGTCAGAATGTACATGTTTACAGCTTGGTGCTTATCTACTCATCTGCTCTTGACTTCCACTGTAATTGCCAGGTCATTTCTTCCAGACCTAGCAGTGCCGACCACACTGGAAGATGCCTTTACTGGTTAAAGGATCTTATTCTGTCTGTCCAGGAATGAGGCTGTGCTGTGGGGAAGAAGGCTGGAGGCTGTCAGGGGCGAGAAGAAAACCCTTGGCCATTCTGAGTTTATTTGCACAGAGAAAGGGCCTGGCAGAATTAGTGAGCTACAACTCAGTAACTACATGCCTCTTTCTTGACCAAACTCTTTTCTCACAGGGGAGTGTCAGTGACTTCTGGCATGGAAGTGATGGATACAGTGAGGCTATAGTGTAGGATTAAACTAGGGGGACTGAGAATCCTTGGTGGACAAGTAGAGGCATTTGAAATGTTGACTGCATTTCAGTATACAGAGCAAGATGCAAATATCTATAATATGCATGGCTTGTGGGAGGTATGTGGATGGTAAAGTGAAGGACAGCTTCATAGCACTCCTCCATGTTATCAGATGCCTCTGATCCCAAATTTTCTATTCTTATCACATAGAGCCTTTGTACCAGAATGCACCATAAAGCACGAGGAAGGATACAAGATGCTAAAAGCGCTGCACAAAGGAAAATACAGACTGTAGATTGACCTTCTGCATAGGATGGGTCTTTGCAAGCCAGAAGGGTCTGTGCACCTGTGGAATTCAGCTTGTGATTGCCAGAATAAATGCATTTAACTCAAGAATCCCATCTGCACATGTTCATATGGCTTATGAGCAACACTTTATGGTGGCCACATGGCTGTGTGTACAGACACACTTCTCCAGTGAGCTAACACAGGTTTTTGAACACCAGCTGTGGAATCTGTGTCTATGGTTCTGCATTTTTTTGGGGGGCAGTCATATCCCAACTGTGCCAATATGAAGCTGGGTAAATCAGTTTGACATGCTGCCAGTTCTCAGAATTTTTATCAGTCTCTCAGGTTTTTGATTTATTTTCAAAAAGTCTCCATGGAGACTGCTCTTTATGTGGAATTTACCCTTCTGCCAGGCCAGACTGGAATTTCAGCCATTTAAAGCAAATATGAGATTTTGTGTGTGTATGTGGTGCCAACTCACTAGAACAGACACAGGGACAACACTTGGGCTTTACAACCAATAAAATTCAGCAAATAAACCAGCTTGCCTCTTCTCCTTCACTTCCTCTCTCCCTCCCCCCTCCCCTTCCTTCCCCACTATTTTTGCACCTTGCTGAAACATACGAAATCAAAATGGCAAAAACAGTCCAAGGAAACAGTCATTTACTCTGGATTGTTACTCACTGGATCCCTACACACCATGCCCTGAGCAGGCACCCTCCTCCGATGCTTCCCTTGCAGCAGAAAGTGCATCTGCTAGGTCATGGCCAAGGAAAGGCACAGCCCTGAACTGTGGAGACAAACAGCTCTGGTGACAGCTCAGTGAAGCAATGCCTGGCTGGTTCTGTGTCACATCCCGGGCCAGGAGCTCTGCCCAGCAAGGTGCAAAGAGTGACAGTGACAGACTGTGGTGTTCTCCTGCAGCCTGGGAATGTGCCTCATTATGAGAGTCTGCATTAGGCTGCACCCAGCACAGAGGGTTGCTCAGGGTGGGAGGGGTGATGTTCAGGACTAGGCAGGGGATTTTGGAAGTGAGGTGCAAAAGCGAGGGCACCTACATGTTGTCTGACAAATCCATTATCACCACAAATTATCAGCCTGATTAAAAATCAGTAGTTCTACCACTAAGAGAGGCTTGCTTAGTCCAATTGTCCAATTGTTACAAGCAACTGGAAATAGGAAACGTGTCTGATTGCATAAATCTGGCTCAGGTAGGCTAGCAGGGATCCCAGCCAGCTTGCATTTGGTTACCAGGCAATGTAACATATCGAGGGCCAGAATGGGTCCCTTTAGCTCAGATTTCTGTCTCCAACAGTAGCCAAACATAGATGCCTTAGGTGGACCATAGAAACAGGGAAAGCATATGGAAAGATGACTTCTCTCAGTCATCTCCACCACTATTTTAACCTGTATTAGCTAAGCTGAAGCTAACACGAGGTGCTCCCTGCAGTTCAATCACTTTTCCTCTATAACTGCAGGTACCTTTGAATTTATTATCACATCTGCGTTTTTTCCAAAGTCTGTGAAGGACAGATGTCTTGCTGGAGAAAACTCCATGGCATATGTTCCTGATAGGAGGCAAAGAGAAAGAACAGTGAAAGAAAGAAAGAAATGAGTTAAGTTGCTGCCAAATGCACAGCCACAGCCTGAACTGCAAAGTCAGTGAAGTCAATTCTAACTAGCCTTAATGTGATCCATATTGTCCCCTTCTCTAAACACAGTGGTCACAAAATTACCCAAATAAAAGCTTTCCTCTCTTATAAATATAGAAGTCTAAGCAACAAAATTTCTGTCACCTCCATTAGCCTTGAAAAAGACACTTTGCTGACATACAGGTATTTTTCTCATCTGATGAAAGTTGCAGTATGCAGCACTGCTGAGGATATGCACAGGATACAGACTGCCTGCACCTACCTCCTTGCACAAGCCTGCCAGCAGGGACAAGAGGGCAGAAAGAACCAAGGTCAGCAGCTGACCCAGGAAGATTTGGGTTCTTATAGCTGCAATGCCTTATTACCGCTACAGTGAGCTTCCAGTGTTTACTGTACACACACAGATTGGTATGCAGGGAGATGGACTGTCTGAGCAAATAAACAGAAAAGGCCAGGGTTCAAGTCAGAGTGAACAATAGACTGGGGAGAATGCAAGACTCCTCTTTAGCTGGACTTCCCGCCAGGAAACCCAACTCATACTAAAATCCTCCTGTATCCTGTGCCCTAGTCTGGGGGTGTTGACTCGGTTCCAGCTAATCATGTAAATCGTATTTGCAGAAGAAGGTGAGTGCAGGCTGCTGGATGCTCCCAAGAAAGTATTCTGGAAGAAACCTCCCTGCTCTAAGATGGGAGGAGAGTTTGCCTCAGGATTCTGAGAGAGGTTCATCTGTCCAAGTGCCCCCAAACATCACTGCTTCTTTAGTGAAGTAGCTCACCATGCATCAGACCCACGAAAAAATCAAAGCTCCTCTCCTGCTTCCTTATCTTGAGAAATGGGAATGGTTGTTCAAACACAGAGATTCTCATGACTCCAGCAGAAGCAGATTTTTAGACTATGAGGCTCCCACTTCAAAATGACTGGGGTTGGAACTGTGCAGTATTTGAGGCTTACGTATTTGGATTAGCAAGTCTCCTAAACATGAAGCTTCTCTTCTACACATGAAAAACTAAGGCATACATTTTTCAAACTGTGGCTTTAAGCTGACCGAGGCAAAGAGAGAATTGGGACAGGAAGTTTCTAGGTGAGAATCAATATCCAAGCCCAAACCTGGGTTGTAAGAAAATTGTTTCTCAACCTTTTGTAATTAACAAGCCAAATAGTGTTTGAGGGGAAAATAAAAAAAAAAGGAAAACAAAAGCGGGAGCCTCTGGAACATTCTGCATACTACTGGTGTTTGTCAATTTGCTCAATAAATAAAGCACCTGACATCTAATTAATAAAATGTTGTGATTTTGGAAAAATTATATTACATGTTATAATCACAGCCATCTAGACTGGGTTTTTAAGTGGAGTACTGATTCTGCTCTCTAACTTCCAGCAGTCAGAAATCAGCAAGTATTCCATTGTCTGGACTCTTACATTTTATGGATCAACAGTGGTTCATAGTTCACAGTGATTAAATTGATTGATACTGGTTTGGAGCTTGTAATAGTGGTCTTGAAAACCAAGGTAGCTAGGATTCCTGTATGCTTTTGTGTTTTCTGTCAGTTCTTTTAATATGCTGCAGATTTGTATCTGAAGCTGGCTTGCTTTTTCAAAAACACTGCAAAGTACTTTTTTTTGGAAATAAGTGCGATATTTTCACCTCTTTTAGCAGGATTTGGAAGAAGACTATTCCTATTTTTACATTTCCTGTTCCAGGAAGGAAATAGGGTTTTAAAATTTTTGTTACTATAGACTTTTCTTTCCTAGTTGAATCAAATCTGAATCAGTGGTGATACTGAAAGAGTTATGCTTCCTGTTTGCTTCTGCTTAAGAAAAAGTTCTAGTATGAACTGTTGAAAATGCAGCTGTAACTAATTAACATCCAACTTTCTCCAAACACAGTTTAACATTTACTTATCAATCGAAGTCCTTACATTAAACAGTATATCAAATGCCTTTCCTTTCAGAAATACAGACAGGAAAATTCTCAAGGGTGCTGTGAGTATTCTTCATGTTCTACTGTAGAAAACATGTTTTCTCTAGGACTTCTACATCAGTTTATGGAATTAGTGCATTTCCAGACTGTTTCCCAATGAAATGTAGCTGGGAGGACCCTGACTACTTAAAAATCACATCGAATCTTATAATAAAAGCAGAGGCAAATGCTAGTCCAAATCCAATTTGGGTTGCAATATGCTGATTTTTACCTAGGACATGGGATTCTTTATGCAATTTCCCCTTTCCCCCCCATCTTCCTATAGTTATATTGTAATTTTGCATGCTGATTCAGCTGGAACATTCCACTCTTGAAGGCAGTCCATTTTCAGCAACAATTAAAATATTTACCACAGGTATAAGTTGTGAAATATTTTAGAAACCATAGAATAAATTTGCATCTTTTCCTCACCATTACCAGCACATTTACAGAAATGATAAACCACTTCCAGTGATATTATGTAAGCACTAATTCACTAATTCACTAATGATCATAGTCTATGGAGGAGTAAGAATTTCACATGGTCAATTTCATTAATGGGGAAAATGAAATTAAAAATTAGGAGCCTAATTTTCAGTAGGTTCTCTCAATTCCTTTTAAAAATCAGATCAAGTTACATCCGCATGGTAAAGTCAAGCAGACCAAGAATCTGTAGAATAGATGCTCTACACAAACAGTTGCTGCTGAGGATCTGACATGCACATTATGCATATTCCAGTTTTTTTTCAGTTCAAATCACCTTCGTTTGGATCTCCTGAACTGACTGCCTAATGAGGTCTGAGCATGTTGGGTACACTTCTGGAGAACATTTATCAGTTTAATTTCACTCAACGTAATCTAACCCCTGCACTCAAAATCAGCCGCTCCTGATGCAAAATGAAACACAGGCAAGAGAGATGGTCAGGAGATTTGCATCAAGAATACACTTCTGATCCCAACTAAAACACCAGTGGGGACACACCACAAGCACTGCTGGCAGGACTGCTGCAATGACTGTGCACTGTCCCACACTTTCGTCACCTCACTGCACACTACAGCCACAATGCAGAGAAAAGGCACAACAGGCTGACACATGGTTCTGCTGTTTCCAGACTGGTATATGAGGTCCTACTTTTAGGCACATTTCCTGAGGTGTAAAGCATCTATACTTCTCTAAACTCTGACAGTTTTTATCTGAAGGTATGAGAATTCATTCTGCTTCATTTCAAGACACGCTGATTCAGAACAGTTGGTGACCCAGAGCTGCCTTATTACCAAAACTACTGTGTTTGTGTTGATTTAAACATTGTTTTTACTGCTGGAAGAAATTTTTCTTGAAAGTAGTGCTTCAGCTCCATGGTATTTGTGTCACTGCATAATGAAGTTGCATAACGTTACGTGACTCTACTTTAGCAAGATACTGCAACAGGAGGATTCAGGCAGCAATGCTCCTGTGTAGCACTGGCATGAAAAATTACAGGTGAGAGTGGAGAATCCTTTCAGGTCTGGTTTACACCACTGTATTTAAATTTTATATATCATATGCCTTTTATAATCACAGGTTTGTATTGTATGTGGACACACTGAAATTATAGAGCCAGCCACCAATGCCCAGCCTCTCTGTTGCATGCGCAGATTCTCTTCCTGAGCTGACACAAATCCTCAGCAAACATACTGTTGTCACAGGAACACCTGATGAGCTAAAACCATGCCTGCAGTTGTCTCCCCTGAGCTCTGGTTCCCCCAGCAGTGGCTCTTCTGCCAATACAGCCTGTCAGAGTGAGGATGTGCAGCCTGGGTAAAAACAACCAAGCACCCCAGTGACAGGGCAACATCAGTGCTATAAGCCAGGGAATTACTTCCTAGGGTTAATATTAGACTCGTGATCATTTGGTTCACCCTTCAACTAAGGTGATTTTATAGCCATGTCAAAAGATGTTTTTAACAGAAAAAATACTGGGGAGCCTGGTTTAAACAACAGCTATCAAAACAAAACAAATTCTAGGTTCAGCTACATATTTTTTTTAAAGCTGTGGCACTCTTCAGTAGCCCTTTGATTCAGTCTCTGGTACGATGAGGCACCGTGCATCACACATCAGTTGATGCTGATCTGCAGCACTGCACAATGCTGTCATTGTGGGGACAAGGAATGAAGTTGGATTGTTTGCAGGCTGTATCAGTCAGGAGAAAACAAAACAACAAGCACACCAATGCTTAGGTGCTCTTTTCAGCATAGCAAAAGATTCAGCTAAACTCATCAAACGACATACCTTGGGATGGCAGGATTAAATACAGCGTGTCCTAAGAGGCTGGAGGTTTTGCAAGCTCTGTTCTGCAGTTTACTGAGAGGAAAAAGCCATAAAGCACCACAGCCATAAAATGTTCTGAATTAAGAAAAAAGAAAATCCATTAAATTAATAACAGCCAACAGGACATGCAGCATATAAACACCAGACGTTTGTGCTTTCAGAAGTAAGCAACCAATACACAGTTCCCATCTTTGACAAACCAGACCTGCCAAAGCTCACACGCTGAGCGTGGAAGTCACACCACCAACAGCTCCCTGCCGCCACACCACAGCTTGGTTTGTACCTCGTGTGCTCACAGGGTCACAGCTGCTGCTCTGCATCCCTTGGAGACACAGAGCTACTGGGCACAGCACAGCGTGACTGCGTGGCCTGCAGAACTGCAAACTTTTGTTTGTTTTCACCTCCAAATAGAACTTCTCTCATGCTTCCCCCTCTGTGCCTGTCCACATGACAGAGTAAGGGTCCCTGCAGCTCTGAACGACATAGACTGATACAGAATGGTTTGTGTTGACGGCACCTTAAAGGTCATTGAGTTCAACAACCCCACTGCCATGGGGCTGGAATTAGATGACCTTTACTGTGAGGGTGGTGAGGCATTGGAACAACTTGCCCAAAGATGTTCTGGATGTCCCATCCCTGAGCAGCCTGGCCTAGCAGAAGGTGTCCCTGCCCATGGCAGAGGGGTTGAAATAAGATGATCTTTAAGGTACCTTCCAACTCAAACCATTCTATGATTCTGTGTTTTTTTACTGCCTGCTACTAGGGTCCTGGATGGCCCAGGGTAAGTCAACAGTGGTGTTTCTGCCTTGGTCATCCTAACTGTGGTCCTACATCACTGCCCTACAGTGCAGAGGGCAGGTCATGCTCCTTCCTCATGCTGTACTTGCCCAGACAGGGTTCACTGCCCAGCTGTTATCAGGCACACTTGCCCTGCTTAGTGTGTTCCATGTAGGAACACTGCTGGAGCGTCACTCTGTTTAGAGCTCCATATTGCAAGAGTGCTCACTGTAAATCCCAGCCTGCTTCTCACTGAAATAGTCCCAATGTTACCAAAAGACATGCAAATTTTAGGGCTCTGCTACTTTCAAATAAAGCTCATTATGCTTCCATGTGAACCACTCCTTTGGGAATGGGACCTGTGAGTTAGAACGAATGCACACAAAATGGTTAAAGGTATTTTTTCTAGAGAAAGTATTAATTTCTGTTACACATGCTGCATTTACCATGTAATAGATGACAGGCATTGGGGATGAAGTCTGTTTTGATGTATTTTGCATAATCTGCTTGAAGAGCTTCCCTTAAAAGAAAGTAATTAGTTTGTACTATTTTGCATATCATTCTTATCCTATTGGTAAGAGCCCAGTAGACAGCTAGCTGGATTCAATTTACTTGTGGCATAATGTTTCACATAAACATGGTCTGAAGTCTTCATGTAATTAGATAATTTCTGCTGTTCTGACGTCGCCTCACACACCCTTGTTACTAATACTGGATATTTTGCAAAACTCCAGAGAAGACAATATAAGCTGCCAGCTGGAAACTTCTTTGAGAGGCTGGCTCATGTCCTGAAATTATAGATGCACAAACACAGCTGCATTTGTGCTACTTCTAAAATGCCAGAGGCAAAGCATTTAATATACATTTATATAGATATGAAACACCACTCTGGGGATTTACTACTTACACGAGTGGAAGTGAACAGTGGCAGCAGCAGATAAATAATGAAAAAGTCAATTACGTTTTAAAGAGCCTTTTAATTTTAATAGTCCATAGTGATGTTAATAATACAGGCAAGGACATTTTCAAAGCATTTATCTTGACATTTACCCTTATGACGGCTTGGTAATTTAAGCATATGGTTGTGGAGAGGTAGAGCTTTAGCTTTACCTCTCTAGAGAAAGAGAAATAATTTATATTCCAGTTTGTTAGTTTTTACAATTCTGGTCTTCTGTTTTGGGGCATTACTAGAGGCTTTCCTGAATGTTTGTGTTATACCATCTCTTTTATGAGTCTTAAGCCACACAAAATAGAGAAAGAAACTGCTTTTTGTTGAAAACTGCTGTTGAAACTGTTTTCTGTTGCAATTATATGTGTGATCAAGGCATTGTTGAAATAAACTGTGGCTTTATGATTTTATTGCTATTTCTTAGCACCTAAATCTGGAGTTCTTTCAACCACCCAACATATTAACACAGAATGAATACACAATCATAGCTAGTAAGGCAGAAATAAGCCCTCCAAAAGTGCCATTTCAAACCAATAAAAGGCAGCAATCGTAACAAAATGGGCCTGAATGACTCCAGTATTTCCTTGATAATGGGATATGAATCCTTTTGCCTTACTGAGATGTAACTTAAACTAATGGTAACTGTTCCCTCCATACAAAATGAAGTGATGGGGTTCTTGTTGCAGTTTTGGGTCACAGTCACGACCTTACAGCTCTCCTTACCTCCCTCTCTGCAGGCAGCCTGAGCTGCGGGAGCAGAGACAATGCAATTTCTTGAAGTCTCTAAGTGCCCGAGGCTGCCTTGATCTGCCACTGGCTGTTTCACACACCTGCCCTCACCACAAACTGAGCACATGCACAGCTGGGTGAAGTGGTTCATGGCCGGTGGTTCTCCTGGCGCAGGAGAATGAGCCGGTGCGTGAGTGGCTTCCTGCTGGGAGCCCCCTGGCACCCAGTGGTTAAAGGCAGGCAGTGCACAGGACAGTGCTCAAGGGGTTTTAGGCTGTGGAAGAGTGGAAGGGAAGCAAGAAAACATAGCAGACTGAGAATGGTTAGGCAGAGTTTACAGGCTGTGTCACAGCAACCCTGGGTTGTACCTGCAGCTGACTGCAATGGGCAGGGGTATAGTGAGGCTTTGTAATGAGTACAGAACATTAAACTGATGAAATGCGCCTGCAGCTGGTTTGTTGACACTTGGCATCTCTGCAGTTCCAGAGCTGGTCCTTGATGTTTCACTCTAAAGGCTGAACTGCCTAGAAGTCACCAAGACGGCCTGAGGCCCCACAGATGTGCAGAAACTGCTCTCCTGCCAGCAATGGTTCCCAGTAATGGATCTCACCAACTACTCGCTACTGAAGGCAACTTCCTCTGCTGGAAGAAGGAAACCATGCAACTGAAACAGGCACGTTTGAGGCTTGCTGGTTTACATCCCATGTCTCAAAGGAGACCTTTCTAGCAGCTGTTGTCGACCAGTTTACCAGTGAGCTTCAGCATGTTTGAGCGTTCCCTTGCTGCCTTCCCCTCCATATTTCCACAGTTGCTTGCACAGGGTGGTGGTCACCTTCGGTAGCCAAAAGGGAGAGCTGGGAGCCCATGCTGGTGCTGGCTTCTGCCTCCTTGTTCAGCTTCAGCATGACCACGTCATGCTGAGGGACACTGACATTCAAAAGGAGAGTGGAGAGGAAAGGCTTGTTTACTTTCTTGCTTTTATAAGAGATATTAAATGTCTTGCTTTTGTCCATGCTGGTTTGCTCCTCCTGTCTTGTCAGAACTAACTCTCTTATGGCATTGGGGCTGCAGATAACTCACGGAAAATGTTTTGTTGCATGCTTTAATTTGCTTTATAAAGCAGATGCAGTTCCATTGATTCTTACACAGAATTTTCTCCCATGAGTTTTGTGAGCATCAATGAATTGTTACATCTGAACGAGACATTGAATAAAGAAAGTAGTAAAAGCTTGGTATGATGCTTTCTCAGCTGGAAAACACTCAGCTTGTTTTTGTCCCAATGACACTTTGCAGTTTGAACACATTCATAATCTCATTAACAGGCTCACTTGCCTATCAAATTTTATAGGGCTTGTCTTGCAGCAGGGGGCAAAGAAAATTATCTTAGATGAGCTGTTAATGTGCAATGCCTTCTTTACAAGCGTTAGGCTGCTCAGTTTCCAGATTTAATACAGATTTACAGCAGCGTGAGGCTGCTCACTTTCCAGCTGTAATGCAGGCAACTGTCCACAGACTTCCATGGCACACAGAGAGTATCTGTTAGCACAAGCCTTACAGATCGCATCTGTCAGCAGTGGCCTTACCCTCTAATTTGCAGTCCCATTTGAAGAGTCTCAAGTACCAACAATCCGAGAAAACAAGGCAGTTCAGCTGCTTCAGCTGAGAGGCCAGGGAGGAAGGAATACTGTCATCTGAAAGGTGACTGAGAACTGACAAGGAAGAGTACAAACCCCAGTGTTAACCACATGGTTTTGCCCCATTTCTTAAAAAACCCTAACAGTAAAAACCTGTCAGGATGACAGGTCCTTAGTGAGTAGAGGTGGGGCCAAATGCCACGTGAGTGCAAATAGGAAAGGTCTTGATTCCACATTACATGCACTTTGTTGGGCCACTGCAAGAGACAACAGACTGACAATGAACAGGGTGCACAGCCATGCAGAGCCAGGCCAGCACTGCTAATCACGCCCACAGTGTATCCCAAGTGCTCCTACCCTATTCTCACTATCACAGAATTAATGGGTTTCACCAACAGAAATAAATGTAGGAAATTGGAAGATGAAAAGAGCCTAACAGACTTGCCTAAGTCCTTAAAACAAGGATTACCTGTCAAGTCCAGTGATCAGTTCAGAAACCTTCCCAAGTAACACTGACCAGTCAGTTTGTCTGAATTGCAGCAAAAAGTAATATGTGTCAAAATACTAATTAGAGGTGACTGTTTGGAAATCCTGTTCTGTGAAGCTCTGCAGGGCTTAGCCACAGACTGGCTGGGGCACAGAGCTTTCCTCTTTCACACGGTCTACATCCAGGTCTATGAACACACACTTGATGTCATCTCTCTACTGCATTCCCTTAGGAGCTAAGACCCGCAAAGGATAGGCAACTTTCTTACTAAAATTGCACACACCCAGCAGGGAGCAGTTTCAGAGCAGAGCCCTGCCTTGCAGCTGGAAGCCCTTAAGGAAGAGAATACTGCTCTGCAGCAGATGCTCCAGTGAATACAGGCTACACTGCAGGGAAAAAAATAATAGTTCTTCCCATCGAATCCTTAATATCCCAAGGATTTCTCTCTCAGGGACCCTTGAATGGACAAAGTGAGCTAGAACTGTTTGGTTCTTTCCCTGGAGTGTAAAAGATTACAGTTCTCCAGCCAGGAATTGTAGAGAAGCTAAATTTATTATTTCCTTTTTTTTTACTTCTCAAGGGGAAAAAAAAAAGGGGGGGGGGAAAAAAGAAAAAGAAATGGGTCTGGTTCAAATGGGTTTTGTGAAGTCGTTTGCTGGCTTTTTATGCCTATTTTATGACCTTGAACATATTAGGAAGAGCAAGACTGACTTTTCCTCAACACACAGTCCCTCTCAGATAAATTAATTTTGGGCTCTCACTTTAGTTGATGGACTATCACAAAAAGGACATTTTTGCAAAGTATTCATCTGTGATTGGAGTTACACAGCTATGTATAAAAACACTATATTGTACACTGACTTACTGAAATTCTTTCATTCACCTTTCCAACTCTGGATTTTTGCCTTGCAGTATCATAGTATTTAATCTGTCATGATAGTTGACTTCTGTCGAAGACAGTGAAATGCAGACAGTTCTTTCAATGCCTCAGATACCTCCCTCTCCTTTTTAAAAAAAAAAAAAAAGTTTGTCAGTCCCTCTCCATCAGAAAAGGCCAAGGGCACACAGGCCAATTACCTCCTGATACCTTCCAAGTAAGGAGATGCATACATGCCTCAGAGTCCAGCAGAGAGCTGTGTATATACCTGACAACACGGAATTCCCCCTGGCTATGACTTGCCAAGTACCACTAGAAAACTAGGACAATTTGTTATTTGAAGTGAAAAGGCAAATGAAGAACTATTCTTCTTCTGCAAGGCCCAGGAGGTCCTCCACTCCCACCAGGAAACCCCTCTCCTAAGCCCTGGAAGTCATCCCTTCTTGCCTCCCCTCCTTTCTCACTCAAGTGATTTCCAGCCAGGATCCCAGATCCTTTCTCCCCACACAAAACACCAGTTCTCCAGGGTTTTTTTACATCCCTGGGCATGGAGACAAGAACAGCAGACAGCACATACCCATACATATAAACTCATACACACATATCCCCCCCATGTCCAGGAGATCATGAATTTAGAAAGTGAGTATTTAAGAATCTCATAGTCTGGAGACTCCTTGCTCGTCCAGCTCCCTGCAGTGCCCGCGGTTTTTGGACACACATATCTGCACTGCTTTAGGGAGAACAACTTGCAGATCCCCCAGGCTGGCTCAACCAACAGAGAGTCACATCACTCAGGACTCCAGCTGTATCACTCAGGCCTGGGTGCAGGCAAATCTGCCAGCCCAGAGGCAGTTTAATTTTCAGACTTAATGACTGGACAGTTTGGTTCACAAGATCCAACCCAATTCCTGCACACAGTGCTGTGACTTATCTGCAGGCTCAGAACTCACAGGTGAGTCCCCCTGGGTGATATAGACATGAAATCATGGTAAATAAAGGCTGTGAGAAAAGACATCTGGAGGTCATCCAATCCATCTCACTTCCCTAAGTGGGTTTCTTTTTTCAAACTCAGAGAGAAGTGCCTCTGGCACAGCAGATAATTGAACTGGTGTTTCGCAAACCTTCTTGATAATCACACTGATCACAGGGCCAGCCTTCCTTACAGGATGCAGTCTCACACTTCATCCCTGATAATTTGATTTTGGAGGCCTTGACCTTGAAGACAGAGGAAGGAAGGAGGGAAAGAAGAAGGGAAGAAGGGAAGGAAGGAAGGAGGAGAGGAAAGAAGGGAGGGAAGACGAAAAGAAAAGATCAAACCACCCTCAGATAAAGCATTTTACTATTTCTGTTGGCTTCAGCTCTTTCAAATTTGATATTAAACAAACAGCATTTCAATTTTAGTATTAAATCAAACCTGTCATTATTTATTCATAATTATAAGGCTCCGAGAGTGAGGAAATGGCAACAATAGGAGGTGGACTGGAGAACGAATTCAGTAGGATGCCAGCTGTGCTTACTGGCAGGCAACATCTTTGTTCTGAGTATGTGACTCACAGGTAAACGTTTTCTTGCCACACACTCCTGTGAGAGCTGGCAATGACAGTTATCTATTCTCCCCACCCTTTGCATCTCTCCACCTACTTGTCTCACAAAGTTACTCAGTACAATTCAGTCCTTAACCCAGGTGTGGTGGTTTGACCTTGGCTGGATGCCCGGTGCCCACCAAAGCCACCCTATCACCCCCCTCCTCAACTGGACAGGGGAGAGAAAATGTAACAAATCTCATGAGTTAAGGACAGGGACAGATCACTCACCACATTACCATCGTGGGCAGAACAGCCTTGACTCAGAGAAATTAACTGAATTTATTACCAGTCAAAATCAGAGCATGATAGTGAGAAAACAAATCTTAAAAGCACCTTCCTCCCACCCCTCCCTGCTACCTGGACTTAACTTTATTCTTGATTCGCTACCTCCTCCCCACCAGTGGTGCAGGGTGGTATAGGGAATGGGGGTTATGGTCAGTTCATCAGATGTTGTTTCTGATGCTGTTTTCTCCTCAGAGGAAGGATTCCTTCCCCTGCTCCAGCATGGGGTCCTCCCACGGGAGACAGTCCTCCACAAACTTCTCCAATGTGAGTCCTTCTGACAGGCTGCAGTTCTTCATGAATTGCTCCAGCATGAGTCCCTTCCACAGGATGCAGTCCTTAGAAACATCCACTGTGGGCCCCCCCAGTCACAAGTCCTGACAGCAAACCTGCTCCAGCGTGGGCTTCTCTCTCCATGGCTCCCCAGGTTCTGCCAGAAGCCTACTCCAGCATGGGCTGCCTACGGGCTCACAGCCTCCTTCAGGTGTCCAGTGTGGGGTCCTCCATGGGCTGCAGGTGGATCTCTGCATCCATGTGGTCCTCCATGGGCTGTACAGGCACAGCTGCTTCACCACAGACTGCACTGTGGGCTGCAGGGGAATCCCAGATCCAGCACCTGGAGCACCTCTTTCTCATCTTTCTCCAGAGACCCTGGTGCCTGCAGGGCTGTTTCTCTCACATAATCTCACTCCTCTCTTCTCTGGCCACAACTACTTCTGTGCAATAACTTTTGTTTTTTCTCCTTAGCCCTGCTATCCCAGAGGTGCTCCCACCACCACTGATGGCCTTGGCCTTGGCCAGTGGCAGGTCCATGTTGGAGCCAGCTGTTTCCTTTAGGCATAGCTGCTCAGACAGTAACACAGCGTGGCTTTTCTCACAGGGCCTTCATTCTGCTTATCCTTCCACAACCTCCACGCTTACTGCTGATGTTAATAAATGCCCACACTTATTACTGCAGGATGTTATGTGCTATACAGAGTTCCATTACCTTCCTGGCACTCGGGACAAAACTGACCTACCTTGATTCATCTGAAGACTGAAGCATGGTCAAGAGAACATGATTCTGGTTTCCTAGCTCTTAAATCCCAACCTCTAACCACTGCCCCATGCTTTTTTTCCATTGGGATGCTATTGTTTAACCCACTAACTGCAAATCTTTCATTTTGGAAACAAAAAACTAAGATGTCATCATCCTTTCCTTCATTTTCTGTTCTATCCTAGTGTGTAGTATGGAATCTGTTCCTCTGCAAGAGTAAATGCTATTCCCTGCCAAGCTTGTGAAGCCGAGTGGAAGAAGCGTTTATATGTTTACATTTCTCACCGTGCAATATTCTGCTTACAAACCAACAGAGATGGAAACGAGGATGGGGATGCTGTGACAGAGGCAGTGATGGGGAAAGATCAGAGATTAGTGATGCCCTGGAACCAGATGTGCTGGAAACCACACGAGGCAAAGACTTTCTCTCTCAGAAAGAGGACTTACTTAAATCCCTTACAAAGTGAAAGACGCAGCTTGCAAAGATAATGGTCCCTATCGCTGCGGTAGTGCCATGATAAATCCTTTGCCTTCCGTTCCCGCTGGCTGAAAGCAGCGCGGTTCCAGCAAGATTCCAAGGCAGAGATTTGCACTGACAGTACCAAAAGCCCCGAGCGGCTCGGCGGGGCGGTGCCACACACCGAGGGCTGTCCCTGTCCCTGTCCCGGCCCCGCCCGCCCCGGTGACGGCGGCGCCATGGCGGCGGGCGGAGCGCGGCGGCGCGGACGGCGCCAAGATGGCCGCGCTGCGGGACGGGGACTTCGCGGCGCTGCAGATCCTNGGCTGAGCGCCCCCGCTTTGCTCCCCGCCAGGCGCCGTCGAAGGACGCCGTGCGGCAGCTGTGCCAGGAGTGCTTCTCCAGCCCGCCCGCCGCGCTCGGCCCGCTGGCGCAGCGCGCCGGCCCCGGGCTCGCCGTCAGCGCCGAGGAAGCGGAGCAGGTACGGCCGGGCGGGAGGGAGCGGGACTGTGCGGGCGCCAGCACGGCGGGTGGCCCCCGCTCTCGGGAAGATGCGGGGCTCCGCGGCCGCTGCTGAAACGGGGTGTGCGCGGTAACAGCGACCCTCGCCCCGGGCAGAAGGGAACGGGCTGAGGCTGCGAGCCGGAGGGCACTGAGGAGGTCAGCCCCTTCCTGCTAAGGCTGTCGGGCCGTACTTGGATGCCCGAGGCTCTGGTGGTGTGGGGTCCGCAGCAGAAGTTGTGTCTCCTGGCTGTGAAGGCCCGTCCCGTGCTGTATGTAATGCTTTTCACCCAGCGGAGCCCCTTCTCCTCTTCCTTCCTCACAGCTGGTGTCTGCTTTGCACAACCTCACCCGGCACGTGGTGTATCGCGGCTTGACCAGGGCAGAAGACATCCTCTGTCTCTTCCCAGAAAACTTCCACCAAAATCTGAAAAACCTCTTGACTAAGATAATCTTGGAAAATATGTAAGTGCTACCCACCTGCCATTTGGTTTCAGCTGGAGAGTTAAAGCCCGTGTATGTGGTTTGATACGTGGATAGTTGGCGACATGCAGAGTCTGGTTTCAGTGAATTTTGTGTGTGCCTTGGGCATAATCACACAGGTTGGGGTTGAATAGATTATGTCATCTGAGTGGAATGGCCAACAGAACACATCCATGGGCACACAGAGTTTTCCCACGACTTGAAATGGATGTGGGCCACATTCCCAATATGCAAAGCCCCTTTTATCTTAACAGCTGTGTGGTGGAAAAATGCTACTGATGACGATAAAACTTAGAGGGCTGGATTTCAGCACTAGAAAATCTGGCTAGTATCTAGATGCCCATGCACTTGTCACTGTGGCTCAGGTGCAGAGGCACTGTATGTGGTAGAGCATATGTGAGGTAGTGGCAGAGGGCAGTTCTGCTTGTACATCTCAATGCCTGGGAGCCCACTGCTTTGATAAAACCAGGGAGAAAGGTACATGCTTTAAATGAGCTGCCTTTCCAGGAGAATCCGTAGTTGGTCACCAGTTTGCTTGCCATTACCCACCAGTCCCAGCCTTTCCGTGGCACTCAGTAGTATAGGCAGTCTCTGTCCC
The DNA here is from genome assembly GCA_013397725.1 of Rhagologus leucostigma. Classification (NCBI taxonomy): domain Eukaryota; kingdom Metazoa; phylum Chordata; class Aves; order Passeriformes; genus Rhagologus; species Rhagologus leucostigma. Next base: position 136,024 of record VZTD01003430.1, on the reverse strand, counting down.
CTGCTTACTGCTGGTGACCCTTCTGTCAGGGATAAGCCATGCTAAATGCTTACCTCTTTTTTTTTTTTTCTCAAAGCACTGTTGATGCTGTTTTTCTCCACTTTTTCACAGCTCTGCTTGGAGGAATGAAGCACAAGCAAGTCAGAGTAAGTAGTAGTTCACATCTTGATGCAGTTGTTGTTTCCTAAGGTCATTTGAGCTTGGAGTTTAGAATAGTGCATCACAACGTGGCACAGGGTTATCCCTGCTGGGCTTACAGATGGAGCTGTATGCTTGTGGCATGGCAGAGCTTAGCAGAAGCCAACACACTTGTATTCAGATCCGTGCTCCTGTGCTAAATCGTTTCTAGCTCTCAAGCAATCCCATTCAAATCTCAGTCTGTGGCTGCCTTGCAGAGTGCAGTGTATAGCAATTACTTGCAAAACTTTTGAAACTTAAGCACTCTGACTTCCCCATTCAAGTCATTAAGGGATGTCCATATGCAATAACTGCACTGTAAAGGACATGTATATATTGTGGAATACCTCAGCCCTGCATATCTTGTCAATCCTGTGCATTCTTTTGTTTCCATGCATCAGCAAGTACACTGCATATATTTGTAACTTGCTTTTTCCTCGCCTTTCTAAACAGTGACGTAGTTAAGGAGTGCCAACTTCAACAATAGTATCCTGGCTAGTTAGGTGTTCCTGCAGCTACAACACTTGGTTTTCTCCTCCAGAGGTTTCCTTTACAGCTGTAGCACTTAAAGGCTTGCCACTGAGAGCTGACACATAACAGTATCCCGAGGTCTGCATGGATCCTCTTTACCCTTTTGTTTGCCTGCAGATGAGATAGCGTCTGACAGTTAAACAGTATGGCAAGACCTGGAAATACACTGTCCCTCAAAGTTTTAATGGAATGTGAATAGGGAGGGGTAAGAAACTACTGCCTAATGCTAATGCTTTGCTTACACTAAACAGTGTTCTAGTGTTACCAAAGCACAGAATGCTTTTTCCTGTGTCCTTAGTGCTGTCATGTGTTAGAGGAGATGAGAGCAGCAGAACACACTGGCTAAGTCTTCACAGCCCCGAAGCAAGGCTGGCTGAGTGGCTTTTGGAGCATCACCCAGGACCTCTGCTCAGACCGTTATGTCTTTGTACTCATTAGATGAATATTTAAGCCTGTTGGAATGAGATTGTCTGCTAGGAAATAATGGATTATCTCAGTATTGTTTCCATGAAGTCTCTGACATGCATTACACAGGGACCAGGGCAGTGGTCCAAGGCAGACATTCCAACAGATTGATCTGTGTTAACATAAAAAAGTGAATGGTTTCCTGCCCCTCCTAAGCCACCAGCAATCAGTCTTTGCAAATTAACATACAAGGCTAAACAGATGCATTTTGTGTTGTTGCAAGTGCTGCCAAGTGCTGGCCCTAACAGACTGTGAACTGGAATTTGTTCCAAAAGCAGGAGCAAGGCAGCCAGTTGTGCACTGCCCCCTGGAGCTCTGCTCAAGGAAGCAGCAGGAGCAGGGAGAGAGAGCCTTTCCCCAGACAGAAAAAAAAATTCAGTTAGGCAATAAAGCACAGAGAGGAAGCAACTTGAGTGTCTGTAGTCAGTAGGAATGCTGGCAGTCAACCCCTGGGGAGGACACTAAGCATCCTAGGATAGGCAGAATCCAGACAGGCTGCAATTGCTTGCTGAGGCAGCTCTTTCCTTAGCAGCCGAGTTAGACCTGTCCTTCCTTCCTCAGGAGGGCTCAAGAGGTCTCCAGCTCTGAGCTGCTGATGTCTGTATTGCACTGGACTGTTAAATGGTTTCTGTTAGGCTGCATGCAATTAGGATGATATTTGAAGTATTTTTAAGGCATGTGAAGATTGCAGTTTGCCAGTATGTTTGCTGTACTGGAGGATGCTTTGGTTCCCAGGTTGGGGAACTTGAAATAACATGTTTTATACTGCTGGATTTTAGGAGCTTTCCTGTGTGCTTTCTTACCAGTTTCAGAGCAGAGCAATAAGCATGCAGGTGCCAGAGCAACTCATGATGACACGCTAGTTGAGTGTTGCAGGCAGCAAGGCAGGGGATGAAGATGTGGAGAAGACATCTTACTGCTCTCCTGCTCCCAGCTGCTTTGGGAATTTACCTCTGCTTCTTGCACTGAACTATCATTGCGTGTAATGATGGGAGAACCCTTTTTACCCTTCCAGTGTTATGAGGAAGCCTTCAGAGACTGGCTTATTCCAGAGTAAAAATCATGTGAAACCACGTAGTAGCACTAAATTTGTACGCTTCCCAGGGCCAGAAGTGGAGAGGCACGTGCATGGTGGTAGTCACAGTTTCCAGGGTCTGGTATCATCGTGTGCTGCTGGGCCTAACAGAGCCATTTTTTAATCCCCCAGTCTCCCTGCCTCGGCTTGTGGACATGGACTGGAGGGTGGACATCAAGACATCTTCAGACAGCATCGTAAGAATGGCAGTCCCTACCTGCCTGCTGCAGTTAAAGGTAATGGCAGTGGCTGTGAAGGACCAAAATAATGAAACCCAACACCTGACTTGCCAGGGCAAAGCAGTTCAGACAGGCATGTGGTGCTTGCCTCTTGCCTGGTGGGCTGTTAGACTTTCTCAGAGATGATACCTGAAATGCCACAGAACATGGGAATGATGTCTCTGATGAAAGCTCTCTGGCACAGAAGTTTTCTGTGCATGAGGATGTGAGAAGTCACCATGTGTGTTCCTAGTCACCATTGTTTTCTACAGAAAAAAAAGAAGATAAATCATGAAGTCATTGCCCTTTAATTCTAAGCACTCATCAGCATGTTTAGCTGGCTTCTTTAGTTGGGAAATGACTTCAGATTAATAATAACTTCCTTTACTGGCCACATCTATCATTTGGGGAGTATACTTAACTTAGTGCTTGTGTTCTGCAGAGTTTTGGATCCCCCCAACCAATAAAAATCAGATGAGTGGGATTCAAAGGAGGAGTTAAAAAATATAATTTCTATGTGTGGGATGGGGTTAAGTATCCTATGTGTATCTGCTGAGATGCTTTTGATACAGATGTGGCTTCCTGCCACAAGTATCTTCAGAATTTCCCAATACTCGTGGCAGTAGATGCTCACTTGCACTCTGTCAGTGGGAGTGCACTTCACTGGTGAGGCACACAGCTTAGAAAATGTGCTGTGGTTCTTCAGGATGGAGCTGGATTCCAAATTCAAACAGTTTTGTTTTATCTATGTATTAAACACTGACTTTCGTAGTGGCACTGGAAAAACACATGAATTAATTTTTCATACAACTAACATCTGCATTTGTATTTCAAGATTCAGGAAGATGCTGCCTTATGTGGAAATAATCCTGTTGTTTCTGCACTGACTGTGGAACTGAGCAAAGAAACCCTGGACACTATGTTAGAAGGTCTGGGGAGGATTCGGGACCAACTTTCTGCCGTTGCAAACAAATGAATGCTCAAGGGCATGGATTCCAGCAGCAAGGAAGGGAAGTATTCTCTACGTACAGCTGTCAGAAGTTACAGCCTAGTGTAACATGTTGTCTGTTTCAGCAAAACAAAACTAAAGAGGTTTCTTTCTTGAATTAATGAGATAGCTTTTGAAAAGCTAACACTCAAATATTCATTTGGTTGGATGCCAAAAAGTGCTTTCCTATTATGTTGTTGAACAAAAGCTGTTCACCGTTTCAGAAGAGGATTTGAGGGCTCAGAGCCTGGCTTAATCACAAGGGTCATAACTGGAAACAGCAAATAGCTGCAGCCAATGAAGCAAGTTCTGTCTCTGTCCTGAAATGAGAATCTAAAAGGCTCAAGCTGGGTAATGGGCTGCTTTCCAACATTAGAAAAGGAGGGTGCTTGTCTGGAATGTGCATGTACTGAGGTGCCTGCTGGATGTAGCACTCTCTCCCTCTCAGTGAAGCACAGCCATGCTGCAGATTGTTATTACAGGATAATGCTTTGAAACAGGGCAATTATGCTACAACACATTCCCTTCTGATCAGCTTCATAGCACCATTTGCAAAATGACTGTTCTGAACACCTTTAGCAGGAACTAAATTCCTCCTTCTGTTTGAAAAGGAAAAAAGGAGTTCAGGTAATTCATATTTGGGGCTTATTGGACTCTGGGCTTTGCCTTTGCTGTACAAAAACCAGACTGGGAGAATAAAGAACTGAAGGCTGTTGTCTGTGCTGTAGGAAACCCCTCTGTGGCAATACTTGCCTATACTTCTCCAAAGTGTTCTGTTGTTTGTGTAAATCTTCATTTAATTAAAGAATGAACTGCTAATTGGTTTTGTGAATCCTTTTCAGTCTGGAAGAGATGTTGTCCAGGGTTACCTCAGCCTCTTTGTGATGGTGCCAAGTTTCTAGGCTGGTTTAATGGATGTTCATGTTTGTTGCTGAAGAAAGATCTTTTGTTTCCTATTTAAATTGATTCATTTTAAACTTCCTTCTCTTCATTATAATACAGTTTCTGGGCACCTTTTTCCATGGGCACCACCTCTGTACAATATTAAAGTGATGACCCTGACCTAGAAGTTTATAAATATATGTGCCTTGAGAGTGTGGAGGAGTTAAATGCAGAAAATAAACAAAATTCAGATTCTTCTTTCTGACGAGCTTCTATAGAAATCTGTATCCAAATGTGTTTATGGCAAAATCCAATCTTTCCTACAACACTGGGTTCTCCTTCAAGACACAAAATATTGTTTGTTGTGTTTGGAAACACGAAATCATTCCAGAAGTGTGCATAAGCTACAAGAACGTTGTTAATTAATTTTATACATCCCCCTAAAGTGCCGGCTAGAGTATAAGTGTAAATGAAGGCTGGGCCTTTAAAAGATAATGGTGAAATGCAGCTTGTGCATCAAGATCAGCTGTGTGACAAGTCCCTTGTCAGTGTCTACTTTGAGCAAAGATTATAATGCTTAATATGGTATAAAGGCAAACTGGTACATTTCATGTAGAACAGGGACATCTGAATGGAGAAGATGGATATTTAAGAGTATGTTCTGTAAGATTCAAGCTGTGAAAAACATCTCTAACAGAGTACTTCAGTTCAAGAAAGTTTTGTTGCCTTTGCAGCCTAGCCTTAAAAAAAAATCTCAAATAGTTTATACAGTACTGTTTTAGAAGGTAAGAATCATCGAGGAGGTAAATAATGCAGGATGAAGTACTGCAGTGTTAGAGGAGCTGAGGAAGTCAAAACACAGAGGAAATCCTTGAGGTAAATCCTGAAGTTACAGTCAAAATGTAGGGTCTAATGCAATGAAGAACTGAGTTGTTCTCATGTAAAACAATTACACAACTATAGAGTAGTTGTAAAGAAAAGAAAGACTTGAAACTGAAAAGGCTTTTCTGGTGACAGAGTGGAGCTTTCTGCAGGTAGCTAAAAGTTGCTTGTGGAGTCTTAATAAAAAGGAGTGTGCCCACTGGATCAGACATGCCAAACATCTGGCGTCTTCAAGGGCTAGATCTCAAGTCATTCTGCAAGAAGACACTGCTATTTTCTAGCCCAAGATTTAGGATGCTGTGAGAGCTTGCCTTCAAATCTTTATCTAAATTGTTAGGTATTTTATTGTTGGCTCTTAGCTCCTTAGCCAGAAGAGCTGAGCCTGCTCAGAAAAAAGTACATAAAACAAGGGAGGCTGAGCAGGACTGTCACTACCCAGGAGAACTTCACATTAAAGTCCTTTTTATAGAGACTGCTACACAGAAAGAATAAATGGCCTGCTACTGCAGGCAATCATATGTGATCTTTTTCATAAAATTATTGCTCTCTTAAAATGAGTTAAATTTTCATCCTCCCTCCACATATTGCTGCTGTTTGGTAGGGCCAGCCTAAGAGATGATGTATTCATCTCTGTTACCAGTTTGTTACTGTGCCAACACTGTCCTCTTTTGCTTACTTCTTTCTTGCCTTTCCATTTTCCTCTCCTATTTAGGAAGCAGTTAAATCCCTCTCCACTTTTGATGGCTAAGCCTTGTAAGCTCTGTATTCTGTGCCTTCCAGAATTGCAGTGGCCATTCTTCACTTAACAGTTTGCATCTGCCTTGAACGGGGTCATCACCACAAGTGTTTCTGGAGGATTGTCCAAGGACATTATTAAAGAATGAACTGTCAAAGTATGTGAATCACCTGAATGAACTCCTGCCAGGAAACCACAAGCCTTCATTGTGAAGTGGAGCTTAAAAGCTCCATCCTTATTCCAGTATTTGAGAAATAGAAAATTCATTTTCTACATGTACACTTGATAATGGTGCTAATTCAGTTATTGTAAGCAAAACAGTCATAAATTTATTTGTAAAACACAAGTATGCAAGTTAAATTCAAATTGTACTTCACAATCAGGTGTGTTGAATGTGTGTCAAAGGGTTGAAAAAGCATTAAAAACATTAAAGCCTACTTTGTATTATTCAAAACAATACAAACAATGCTTCCTTTTATTGCAAGAAAATGTGTGCTTTAGGGTGTTCAGACTAAAAATGGTGTAGATGTGACTGAGAGCAAGAAAAGCTTCGAAAGAAAATGATTCGTAGCTTCCTTTAAGATTCCTAGCTTCCACTTCAATTACTGATCTTTAAACAGTGGTTTAAAACCGTTGAAGACTTTATAAGACTCATGATGGTTTAGTAAAGGTATAATAATTACTCTATATTTAAGTTTTGAGTTTAATATGTGAAATTTATATATTCAAGCTCTTCCAAAGCTACCATCTGTACAAAATTTTTTGCTTTGTTTATAACTGAGGTCTTACTATTTCACTTCAAACAAGTTATTTATTATTACTAGTAATCTGGTTTAGAATTGTTTTGACCTAAGTTAAAAATGTTAGTTTCTATTTTTTTGGTATCTAATTTTCACTGGATATAATAAAGTTTCTTTAACAATATAGATGGGACCACCTGCCCAGATCAGGATTGGAAAAGGCATTTTGGGATCAAGAGACCAATCTGGGATAGGTCTCTTGTTAAGTGAGATAAAAATCTCTCTTAAAAATCACAACAGTCCAGCTTAATCTCAGTTTTCGGTACCAGGAACAACATACCTACTGGTGTAATTTCCTCAGCTGCTTTATAACTGTCGTTACTCTGAGTCATAATAACCTCTACAAAAGTAGCAGTTTAATACATTCACCACTCTTTTTTATATACCCTTAAAAGATTCATCTCAGTAAGCTGTAGAGTGGCAGCACCTGAAGTTGAGGAATCCCACCTCCCCAGAATTTTTCAGTTACACTCAAAAAATTGTAGGTATCCTTTAGAAGCCTCACGGTAAGGATCAGTGGCCAAACAGTCCTTGCCCTTTTAAGCACATAAGAACCTGACTGTTGCTGCTCAATGCTTTATAAACCTCTTTTCCGGAGTTATTAATGCCTATGAGTCTTGCCACTGACATTGCTGCTGCTGAAGTACCTATGAAATATACAGCAAAAATACCAACACAGTGCACCCACCCTGTGACATAATTCACCGGTGTATTTTACTGAGTATCACAGGAAGAAGAGGGACCAGGGCAGGGCCAGAGCTGGCACTGCAAGCTCACAAGCTTCCTAAGATTTCTGCAACTTTGGCCTTCAAGAAAGAAGGAATCACGGCATATCCCAAGTTGGAAGGGACCCACAAGGATCATGGAGTCCAGCTTCTGACCCTGCACAGGACAGCTCCAACAACCCCACCATATGCCTGACATCATTGTCCTAACACCCCTTCAACTCTGTCAGGCTGGTGCTGTGACCACTTCCCTGGGGAGCTGTTCCACTGCCCAGCCACCCTGGGGAAAGAACCTTTTCCAAATAACCAGCCCAAACCTCAACAGAGAACAAGAAAATGAGCCAAGATTTACAGTCCTCCTAAACACTCAAGCCTAAATGCCACTGTCTTTGAAAGAATTTGACATAACATAACCACTTAGGTGAGTATTTCCAGCCTGCTAAACTGGGACTGCCTGGCCCGGCTGGGCTCGGCTCGGCTCTGCCGCGCTAGATCTTGACCAGTTCGGCCCGGCTCGGCTCGGAACAGCACCTGACCATCTCTCGCCGACACGTTGGGCACGTGTGAATGAAAGGAGAGTGAGAATGAAAGGAGAGTGAGAATGAAAGGATGCCACAACAAAAGAAACATTACTGACAGCGTAAATTCGTTTTGCCCAGGAGATGGCGAGCTCGGTCTCCCGTTTCTCTTCCCTCCTCAGTTTCTCGGCAGGACACAGCAGTCCGGGCTGTCCTTCCTCAGAATCTGGGAGCAAATCAGTGACTGCCAGAGTCCGAACAGCACCAAACCAGAAGGGGGATATTATTCACTGCTCAGCAAAAGGTCTCCCAACTGCTCCCATAGCTGCAGGTTGAGGCAGCTGAGCATATCTTAGGGGAAGCTGGCAGAGATGGAAGTAGCAGACGGTTCTCTGCACTGTGCCAGTCATTTTAAACACAAAGAAGGAGGAACTCTCCCTTCTTTGTGCCAGGTTAGATGCACGGTCCTCCAGGGAGAGCTTTGGCACTCACAGGGGAAAGAACAATGTTGTATTTAAAGGGATGCTGACAACTTTGAATGTTTCCAAACTGGCCTTTCACAGACAATGCAAGTTTTGCACAGATTTGTCTTTAAATAGTGGTGAGCAGGACACTGTAAAAACCACGTCTGGAGAAGGAAGTAAGATGAGGGGAGGGAGAGTTCCTTCTTTCCCAAGCATGCTAGAAACCAATTTAAAACAGTGCACGAAGCACAATGGCATCCTGTGCAATGTATATACAAATTCTCTTGTTGCATTTTCACTCACTTTTGCCGCTGCTGTTAATACAAGGCCTGGGATGAAAGCATTCCCTCCCCTCGCTGACCTTCCTGCACCCCCTCCTCCCAGGAGGCATCGTCTTGCCAGTCTGGGAGGGGAAGTGCTAAGGCACACTAGCAACACTGACACACCACACAGGGCTGTCAAATATGCAGAGTAAACACACAGAACAGAGGCAGTGAAATAGCACCCTGCTTTCATCCTTACTCTCTTCTAGTCACTGTTCTTGTAAAGACTGCTTTGGAACAATAGTAGGTACGGCTTTTTTTTCCCCCTCTAAGGAAGACACAATTTGTCAAGTTGACAGCATCCCTTTATGCTGATGAGATAGTGAGGGTTGAGTGCCAACTAGCAGCAGAAATATAATAGCATCCATCAGAGCTGTTAGCTAGAGTTGGCCAGTGCTTTTGTTTGTAATTTAGAGGGCTATAACTCAGCCTTGCAAATAAGATGCAGGAAGAACTCTACACTGAAAATCTGGACCTTGCAGTGGGCCCTTTAGTTTCTTAAAAAAAAAAATCAAGTTTGCTTTGACATTCTGCACTGTGCTGAAAAGAAGTGATAAGAAACCTGGATGAGATGACTGCAGTGTACCAATGCCTTTGCACTGACAGGGCTAACTGGAAATGCTGAGTTCTTAACTGTATCAGTGACTGTAGGTCCAGGGTGTTCAAACACACTTTCTGTATCAGTAAGTCTTGAGGCAAATGGCATCCTCACTTCCAAACAAATCACTGTACAGGTCAGCAAGGCTCCCTAACTTGTATCTCTACTCCACACAAAGGCAGGGCTCAACCCACATAAAGCTCACTGAAGATTTATAACTAGAATCAGTAATTACCCACTGTCTGAAGTATTCTGGTTCCTTAGTGCTTGGTGGCATTTAGGCATTGGGGCCTCATTCCCAAGCCTGTTCCTGCATTTATCTTACTTTTATGCCTACACAGAGACATGACCCCTACTTTTGAACATTATTTTTTTCAATTCCCTAGTGTCAGCCAGTATTATTCCATGCTCTATTAAGGCAGAACAGTAGAAAGTCTAGAAAGTTTGAACTGGATCTCAACAGACAACTGATAGGCTTTTGTGTCTGACGACAAATAATCAGAAGATCAGAGTGAAATCAAAGAAATACAAAAGCATGTCTTTAGTGCACTGCATAACTGAAAGTTAAAGAGAACTGCATTTAGGAACTACTTTTTTTTCCCCTCTGAAAAGAACAGCATGAAAGTGTACTTGGCCATCTGTGTCTCAGGATGTTTTTCTTTTCCTGGGCACAGATGGTAAACTTCAAACATCACTATCACTCCCATCTACCACATAAGCCCTGTAAGCAATCTTATTTACAATTTCTAGCCATTGCTTTCCAGTGACCTCATTTCTCCCTTTGCTGCTGTCTTGGAAGTTCTGGCTGATATTAAAGGCACTGAAATAGACACATTCAAAGCTCCCTTGTGGGTGTGGTAACACAGTTCTCAATAAAGCAAAGACCCTTTAAACAAAATGAAAGCTGGCCACATTTTCACCTTGTCCTTAGGCAAGTAAAAAATAAAAAAACCTTTCCTGTGCTTTCAAAACAATCAAATAAAACAGCTAAGCAAGGAATCTAGTCAAGGTGAACCTTCATTCCATCTTCTGGTCTGCACACCACCTCTCCAGGCTGCACATTCTCTGAGGCAGAGACCTTGTCTTCACAGCCCCATACAGGAGACTGACTGCCACTAGTACTCACATCAGTTACACCAAGGAGCCTGTCCCCTGGTGTTAATGCATCACCAAAATACTGTTGTTATTTCAGAATCGGATTTCCAATTGCCTGACACAGCAGCGATCTTATCTTTTCCTAGATAAATGAGGCTGATCTATGCAGTTTAATGGGTGGATTGTGTCACCACTGACAGCTCACAGAGAAATGGTCCAGTTTTCAGAGGTGTGGAATACTTACTTTGCAACTTCAGATACTTCTGATATACTTCTGATAACCCTCCCTCTGTGCCCATCTAATCTGCAATGTCAGAAGGGATCTCAGCACAATTTCCCCCAAGAGATGCAATTGTTGTGGCACTTTTGGTTAAAATTTCTTCTTCCTCTACAATTTCATTTTCTTATTCTGTATCATACACAGTGTCATTCTCCACTCCAGAACAGACTACACTCAGGCAGTGAAAGAACACCATCCTATTTCAAAAATTCAGTAATAAATGAAAACCACCAAAACAGAAAATAAAATAAATTACACAGACTGTCCTTTGTTGAAACGGTGAAGAGAGCTATGAAGCCTTCTAGTAATTGCAAATGAACTTGACTTTCAGGTGATGAAATTCAACTAATTAGTATTTCTCTAGAGAGGGGGGAAAATCTTTGGGGATGATCACTGCATACAAAATCAACATTCTGGTCATTAATGATATTTATTCTTAAGTAAAGGCAGCTTATTCCCATTAGCAGCGTTCTGGGGAAGGAGTGTCCTCTAGCACAGGCCTGTTCTAACAGCAGCCACTGGTGAAACTCTGGACCACAGCCTGGTTTTGCTGAGAGCTCTGCATGCCCTACAAGAAATCACACTTTTCACAGCTCCTTGGCTGCAGAGACAAACAGGGCCCAGGAGCAGCTGCAGTTCTCCGGGCTCAACAGCATGTCCAGTCCTCGGGAGTGGGACTGAGTTTGGCTTTTACAGCAGACCTGGAAGCCTTGATGTCACCTCTGGGACCCCAGTAAAACTTCAGCAGGCAGCCTGGGTGGGGGTGGGAGCGGGGCCTGGAAACGCAGACCTCTGAGCTGAGTGCTTGTCTCTGCAGTGTCCCTGAACATCTCACTTTACCTCTGACTTCTGCCTAGCAGGTAAAAAGCTACGTTACACCTATTTTGGGGGTGATAGAATAATTAACCGATCCATTTGGTATTAAGCCTCTTGCAGTGTGCAGGCAAAGGAACCTACAAGCGTACTGAGCCTTTTGCCAAGACAAAGATGTCGATACCGGAGTATTGTGTTCCCTGCAAGAGCAAAGGCTGAAATGATTTTCTGTTGCCTTCGAAGAAAAGAGTGTTTTGCAGAATTTCTCTCTCTCTCTGAAGTTCCTCAGGAGCACAGTACCACACAGCTTTGAAAATACAACGGGGTTCAACTCCTGGACCTAAATCACTATCACAGTGCTCTTCAAAGGAACTGCATCCTGCTGGGCTTTACAGCTGATTGCAACTCTTCACCTCTCCCTGACCCACTTTAACAGTGTGTCCTTCTACCTCATTATTATGAAAGGCTTCAGAAGGAAACTGTGAATAAAGGCCACAGTGAAAGACCAGCCCATCTGTTTGTTTAGGAAGAACCTCCTTTGCTTTGTCTCAATTTCAGACCCTCTATGTAAATTGGCGACTATCCAGATGATTTCTCTGGGTACCCGCTCTTCCTTTCTCCACCTCTCCAGTAGCATCTTACCCCTTGGCCTTGTCGCTCTTTTCATGCAGCGGTGACTGGGCAGATGAATGGGCACAGGGTCCATGTATTTAAAGTCCCCTCTGTATGAAGCACACGTGCATGCAGAGCGAGGAAGGGATTATGGCACTTCCGAACAAACCAAGCCTGGATGATTCTGATCGATTCACTGGCATTAATTTCATTTTCACAGCTAAGGTCCCTTTTGCCTAGGGTGCTTTGTTTTTTGTTTTAAACGCTGGTTTCCAGGCATTTACTATAAGACATGGTACAGAATAAATATGCCCTGGGAGGCAGTACAGCCTCAGCAGGCCTTTAGGAGGCCTGCAGAACTTGCAGATACCAGGGATGTCTCATGGGGGGAGTGATGACGTATTGCTCAAATAAACCTGAGATGAAGCAGATGCAGGGAACAGTGAAGGGGCCTTCAGCCATCCTAAGTGAAACAGAAATATGGATTTATTGTTTTTTCTGAAATCAACCAGGGACTTCATCATTGCCATTTATTGCCTTATTAACTCACTTTTATTATAGCATTCACGATGTTTGGACATTCCACACCTGACAGAGAAATGCCTGCAATGAGCTAGTTATATTCAGGCATTGTCCTTTATTTGGGCTGGCCTACAAAGAACTTTATGGGTCTGTTAGTTTCCCCTTGAGATCTATTGTATGTCGACTTACACAGAAAATGTCACAAGCTGTTTTATAATTATAAACCAGACCCTTAACCAGTTTCTGCCTCTCTTCCTCCTCTCACACCCCTCAGGAGCCCTCCACTAGGAGTCCTCTGAATGCATCACCAAAAAGATCACTTGTCCCCAGAGTTGCTGTCATTATGTACTGCCTTTGCATGACCACGCAAAGTCCTACTGCGCTTCTGAAAACAAAGGCAAACCCAAGCCAGCTCCACAGATTCTCCCTCCTTTCCCCCAGCTGCTTTTCACACAGTGTTAGCACCTTCCTGCCCAGTTTGGAGCACAGTCTGGAGGGCAGCTCTGCTGTGAGGACACAGGACTGGGCTGTCTGGTGTTAATTAATCTGTGACAGGACTGCAGGCAGCACAGGGCTCTGTATCCAGGTGGGTGCTGTTAGGAAGGCAATGACAGCATCAATACTGCTCCAGTGACTACAGCTTGCCTTTTTTTATTTGGTGCTAGGTGCATTACAGGGAAAAGAAAAAAGTGAGAGAGACTGATGCAGGGAAGGGAAGGATCAGTGGTGCTCTGCTCTTTGTGAGCAACCAGACTGAAAATGTTCCCTAGTCAGCCTAGTGATGAGAAATGGGAGGCTGAGAGCGACCCACACCATGGCCCTATTTCAACACACATGACCTGACTGCCAACCAACCTAACTCCGATTAGACTTAGCAAAGCCTTGGATTTAGAAGAACAATACCTATATTCAGCTGAAAAAACAATTTGTGTTAAAAATATATCTACTAATTCTGGCCCAAAAGGCCAGATCCCCAAGCCATGCCATGTTTGGACTAAGTAGTGAATGCACCTGGTCCTGCTGATTCCAGTGCTGAGTTCAGTCAGCTGTTCAGTGAGCCAGACCCAGTACAGCAGCAGGGAGCCAGGCAGCAGTTCGGAAGGGAGATTTAAGAATAGACAGTGCTCTAAACAGACAATTGTCAGCCAGTATTTGGAATTTAGCAGTCAGCAAGCAGAAAGCCTCCAAATAAGAGAATTAACTGCTGCTTAAGGACTTTGTGCTCTAGCTGCTAGCTGACAACCAAATTTGTGCTGAATCTGACGCAGCAAACTTTAATCCTGCTGTGTTATCAATACTGTGTATTTCCAGGTTTAAACACTCCCAGCAGATAAAATGCCCTTGAATACGCACTGTCTCTTTAATTCCCAACACTTTATTTGAAAACATAATCCTAAATATCTCATTAACCAGTGGCCACAACACCCTTCATCCACTCCAAGATCCTTTTCTATTTGATATCTACCACATTATCACAATCCACTGAAGCAGGCCCAGAAGTGCTGTTAAGAGACTCTGTGCAACACTGCTGAAGTCAGATGACAGATCGCACTAAAACTACATATCCTGACATTCAAGGAGACAACTAAAGTAGAAATACTTTGGGAAAGGCAGTCTTCCAGAAGGGAAAAAAGATGATAAGGTACAGCAAAGACATTGTCACATGCCCTCATCTGATCACAAATTGAGACTGGTTGTAAATGAATCCCCAGAGAGTAATTGCACTTTATGATTTTAAGCTCATGCAAATCTCAGGGTTCAGCCACACACTCAGCCCACCACCTTTTAATGTTACTGCACGTGACTGAGCCATGCTAACTCACTGTGCCTTCTGCTCCCTGAGAGCACACACAGCTGCACTGACCTAAACCGCAGCCACAGGCAGGTCAACACCCTTTGCCTAGGATGGGTCAGGTTGGAAATGCCAAGTTAAGGCCATACTGTATCCCCTTCTGAATGGATAGGACTAATCTGTCTCATCCTGTGCTTTAAATGTGGTTTAAAGGTTTAAATGCGTTTTGCAGTGTAGGGAGGAGGCCCAAAACCATGAGATATGCCATGAGATAAGTAGTGAAGGGATTTCCATCAGATATGCTGAGAGATTATGTGGTGAAGGGATTATGTTGGCATTACAGTGGGCACGACGGCCTGCTTATTGATAGGTTATCAAGTGGGAGGACCCTTATCTCTGGAACTGGTGGAAGAGGGAGTGACACACTAACACATCAGGGTTCTGTTCTACCCTTGCACAAACCCCAGACTACGTCATCGCTCTCTTTGTAACTCTTCATATCCCTCATTTACACATAAGAGGGCTGCCTCCCCCCTCCCATTTATGATGGCAGTAACAGGGTATTTTCACTACAGTTTCACCTCCACTTCTGCCAGAAGTATAAATGGGCATTTGAAATCCTCAGTGGCACAGGATGAGAATCCAACCTCACCTTGCAAACATCGACTTGCTCCTCTCTCCTCCCCAAAGCAGGGAGCCTCTTTGGTAAGATTTTGCCTCTGACTGCATTGGAGTATACCCGGGAACACTTGTACATAGCGCTGTCCATTTATATTTTGCAGGTCTGGTGAATTTATCACCATCAATCTCACAGTAATCCGTAACCTGCTGCTTCAATAAACTGCACTATTTGTGCATCTGTGATAGCGAATGTGACCAGACTTAGAGTGTGACCCACAGGATTTGTGCATCTGGGATCTTACTGAATGTGACCAGATCTACCAGAAATTAAGCCCAGCCACACCCAGCCCCTCTGATCTCTGAGGACCAGCTGGAAAGCAGGGAGGGTAATTTTCTGCCAGATTTCTATACTCTTAACACAACAGCTAGAAGAGGATTCACAGGAGATGGATCCATTCAAGCATCCATTCACCTGCTTTGCAAGTTTTCTGAACACAGCCCCTGAACTTACCTTTGCAACCCATGTCTGCTCCAATGGCCAGCTTGGCTCAGAGTTCTGCAGTGCTCAAGAGAAGAAGAAATTGAGTGTAATTCTGCAGTGCATGCCACCAATCTCCCTGTTGTACCTGAGGCTCCCTGGGCAGTCTCTTCAGTGATGAGTCAGAGATGTGGCTCACATGCCAGCACTTCCTCTTGCACACTCTGTACCACTCTGAAGATTTGCAGCTCTGTGAGCCTCATCTACAGCTCTTGCCTTGCAGACAGGCAGCAGCCTGGAATGATAATTGGGGATCATAACCTCAGAGAGCAGATCCCCACGGCTTTCGTCTCTGGCTGTTGTGCCTTCAGCATTATCAGGAGTCAGAGAAAATCGGATGTGATGGCATCAGCATTTTAGGGCAGGAAAGGGCAGGGAACACAGAAGAGTTTTCAGGAATCTGGAATGGGAAGGCTGGTGTTTGGTATTTAGATAATGAGGCCACCAATTTCAAGGTAAACTCTCGTGAGTTGCTAAAGGCCTCTAATTAATTCCAACTCTCCTCTTTTTCTCATCAGCCTATTTTCCCGTGTGCTCCTTCACCCAAACGTGCTGTAGTCTCCATTGCTTAGGAACCCTGATGGGGAGGCTGGGGGAGGGAGGTCTGTCCCCTTATGCAACTCCTGCTGACAGGGACATCATCCATACTGAGCAGCACAGGGGGCCTTGTTCTAAGTGTTTGAAACAACAACTTCCAGCTTTGTATATAAATGAATTATGTTACTGAGCAAAGTAACGCTCAGTCATGATCTTGGATTCACAGCTGAATAAGACTGACCACAGCCAACATCAGCAAGGAAGCAGAAGATTCACACCTGCTTATTGGATGGGCTGATGCTGGGATTTTCAGCGCTGCCTGCAGGAGCTCCCACCAGTCAGATGGATAAATAGGATCTGATAGTCCAAACAGCATGTCTATCCCTCCTCTAAATTGCTCATTTGTAAGTACTTGACAGTGAAAGGGTTAACTTGGAGAGAATCCCTCGATACCTATGTGATGGATATATCAAGTGACCCCTCTGGCCAAACATGTTCACTCAGACCAGAGCCTGCTTCCTCATTAGCAACAATAAATTCAAAGCAGATGGAAAAACTGCTCTATTCTCTGATCCAGCTTTCAAAGCCCTTTGATTTCAGAATCCCTCAGCTGCTCTTTGACTTTTCTTGCCTGTCAAGTTCCTTGGCAAGATTGATAGGAGGAGGATATCAGCGCAAATCCTGGTTCTGGTCATCCCCCCTGTCAAATTTCCCACATCTGACCGTGTTAATTGCTTCTCTCTCCTCCTTTGGTGTAAAGATTGTTTGATTTTTTCCCTATCCTTTCTCCATCAGCAGGTTATTACAACACTCTGAAAGGGTCAGTGGCTAACTCTTTACTATGGCTGCATTACTTCTCCCATACACTGTTGCCTGCATCTCACCAGGTCAGGCTGGGAACTGCCCAAGGCTAGGACATGTTTCTTTAGAGACCATGCTCTGGTTTTTTCCACAGCACTGGCTGAAAGCCATGAAATAAGTGGACATCTGGAGAGGACAGCAAGATAGCAACTTAAGTACTGACGTCTGGAGGAGACTCCACAGCAAGTGTAACACCAGGACAGGCTCAGTGACTAAGCAGTGGTCAGAGCCACACCACAGCTCACATGGACTCTGGCAGGCGCATGCTGCAG
This sequence comes from Rhagologus leucostigma, assembly GCA_013397725.1. Lineage (NCBI taxonomy): Eukaryota > Metazoa > Chordata > Aves > Passeriformes > Rhagologus > Rhagologus leucostigma. The sequence continues at coordinate 118,699 of VZTD01003430.1, read as the reverse complement.
AGTAACTTGGGCAGAAGGCACTTGCAGGACTCTGAGGACTCTCCCTCAGCGGGCACAAGACATTTCCTGCAGCCCAATCCATGCCTTGCTGCCTTTTTCACAAAGGTATTTTTTCCAGTCCCCAGCCTGGATGTGAATTTTCAACCAACTGCTTCTCATCCCACCCAGGGGGGATGAAGGGACCCTCTCTCCCCTTCCTGCAGTCACTGAAGTCTCCTCTCAGCTCCTGAGGCTGCTTGAGAGGGCCCTGTGAAATGAGCAGGCACTGACACGCTGACTTCCTCAAGGTCACCTCGGGGAGCAATCCTGACCTTGACACCTCACCATCCTTCTGGAGGCACAGAGCCACCCACCTTCGCCCTGCCCCTCGCCAGAGTCTCATTTTAGCTGCTGCCATCCTGCTCCATCCATCCCATCCTGCCTCCTGCCCCACTAAAATCCCCTGAGCAATTACTACCCTAAGAAAGGACCCATTTCCACTGGCAGAAAGAATGGGGAGCCCCAGTGGCAGGGTCTTCCCTCCTTCCCTCTCTGCCCTCAAAGCTCACTTGGCCAAGGCAGCACAGACTGATGAGGCCTGGCAGGCACCCCATCCACCATCCCAGTCCCACTGCAGAGGGAGACCAGCTCTGCCAGTTAAACCAGCTGCTATATTTCAATACACCACTGCTACCATTGATAAGCAAACTCCTGTTTCCCCATGGATCTGTGATCTTGGCCACAGAGGTTTGTGGTCCCTATTCCCCACTCTCCTCCTGGGCACTGCAGATGCTGTTCCTCATCTGCAATCCAGCTCAGGAGGTCATATGCCACCAGAGGCCATGAAGAAACACTCCTGAAAACTGGGCAGGTCCCAGTCATCCTGGAGATGTCATGTCAGTCCCCGGCTCTTCAGGAAGACCACAGACAAGTTTGTCTAAGCAAGGCAAACTGAAATGAGGTTAAAAAGTAGTGGCATTGCACAGAAACCTCCAGGAAAGTATAAGTAATAAATCCAACCTCAAATCATATTAGTCTGAGGTTTTGACCTCCGCTGCTGGCCCAAGGGTCTTCCAAAGTACAGCAAAATTCACTTTTAAACATCACTGGGATGACTCCCTACTCCTTGCAGAAACACAGCAACACACAGAGCTAGAACTAGTGAATGGCTGGTGGGATGCCTTGGCCATTAGGGCGTGTGGCAGGCAGCAAACACAGGGGGAAACCTAAGACATTTCCTTTGCTAAAAGCAGCTGTCTAGGCACTGTCAGCAGGACTGAACTTATGATGGCCAGAGCAGCAAAAAGCTGATTCCATGTAATGAAAAACAACCGTGTGCTGATCAGGTTTTTGACTAGACACTCACTTATGGCGAGGTTTGATAATCCACTTTTTGTCCTCAAAACTATTGTGGGCAATGTATGTTTTTACACATCCTGTAGTAACACAGAGCCATGCCAGCTGCATACTGAACATGCATGAAGTGCTACATTTTGGAATACATAATGCACTTCTAAATCCCTCAGATGCTTTCAAAGATCTCTCCATCATCATGCCTTTAAGCTGAAGCCAGTGCACACAATTCTGATGTTGAAAGAGCAAGCCAGGAGGCAGGGGTCCTGTCCTGACTCACACAGCAAGCCGTTTGCTCAAGCAGTTTCACCTCTCCCTGCTGATGAGGTACATCGGGGTAAAAGCAGGATCATAATTTGCTCCTAGCTCACACACAAAAGCTGAAAAGCTTTAGTCCTCTGTAAGAGACTGTATAATAGCCTGCATAAGGATTTTGAGGCAGGACTGACTGAAGGATGTTTCAATTTCTCTCCAGAGAGACTGGAGTGGGTGCATGCACGCAGAACTGGTATGTGTCTGCATGAGAGGAATCTGCTCTTGCTTAAGTTACATATTTATTATTCACTAAACCTAGTAAAAGGTACAAAGCGACACTAAAGTTTGTCTCTGAGACTGAGCAGCTGCCACAGTTGTTTCGGAGTAGTAGCAAGCCAGGCCATCAGGGTACCCACAGCTCCTACTTGTTTCTGCTGCGAGAGATGTGATCGTAACAAATTTAATGATCAGACAGAAGGAAGCAGGAGGGAACCAGAGAACGTGCCATACAGCAAAGGAAGGTGCAAGATGATGCTCAAAGACTGCAAAACTGTTGTTTGAGGATTATGGAGAGACTGAAGGCTGTTTTGCCTTCCTCCTCCTTTCAGGCCGCAATTGTAAGTACAGTAGAAACAAGGAAGCATTTTGTTCATAGCAAAAAAAAAAAAAAAAAGCCAAGCAAACAAAACTGATTTCTAGTTCAGCAAGTTGGAAGAGAGAAACTTTTGGCTGTGTGTTAATGAGGCTGCTGTGGAGAATTCGGTCAACGCAAGAGCACATTAATTTTTACCAAAAGTATCGGAACATCAGACACTGAAATATCAAAGCTTTGGAGCTTTACATTGATTTACTTGTCACCTCCTTGGAGTGAGTGCAGATGAGGTAGGGGTTACTCTGTAGTTAAGTGTACCTCATTCCTTTCCTCCCAGCTTTGGCAGCTGGGCCCAAAAGGAGGTGTCACCTCCCCTCCTCCCATCCTAAGGGACTTCATCTTAGTTTAAATGAATCACTTGCAACTTCCCTAAGTGTTCAACATCTAGGTTATTGCTTCCAGTGCCAGGGCAGGGGCCAACAAAGCAGGCCGCAGTGAACTAGGACAGGGAAAACAGGTGTAAAGGGGAGACATCCATTGCTTCAGCAGCAGAAGCCTTCGAGAAGAGCAGCAATAAAATCAGTTTAGGGTTTTTCCTCTGCAAGCCTGCAGTCTTGGGGCAGATTTCACTACCTATTTTTACTCTGAAGTTGAAATAAGTAAATTATTTGATTTTGTCAATCTCTCTCCTCACAGCATCTTATAAAGCCTAGGTCATATTCAGCAATTCCCAGAGAGAAAGTACCACTGAAAGGCCAGCGAGCAGCCTCAGCCAATGCTGTCATGAAGCACAATGAGTCCAGACACAGGGCAGAGGGAGCAGAAAGAGGGGAGTGATGAAGCAACCAGCCCAAGGGCCATCTTCCCCGAGCCTCTTTCCCGACTGAGGGATGCTCAGCTTGCCACGATACACTTTAATATTCAGAAGGTTACAGTTTCAACTTTTGCCTCAGGTCTTCCAGACTCCTTGGCACAGCATTTCAAATCGCATTAGTTTGGGAGAGAGGCAAACAAAAAAAGTTATAATTTTCTCCCAGGCATTGCTTAAAATAGAAAGCAAACAAATGTCATTGCTGACATGCACAGCCCTGCAGACAGCAGTGAGATGCACAGACACAGACAGATGCATGCGACTGGCCTCTGTGCTTGATCAAGACTACAATTCTTTAACTATCAACCCAACATTTTCTGCATAGAAAATGTTTTTTTAATATCAGATTATGGAAGATAATTAAACAGCTTTCCATTCGCATGCTGGGCCATTTGGTGAACTATATGAATACTGTGGTGGTTTGCTCTCAGTTTTCCACCACTTTCTTTTCCACAGTCTCCTGCCTAATTTGTTCTGTCTGGCTGTTTCAAAGCACATCTTTATGATGTCCTTTTACTCTATTCAAATCACCATCTGTTTGTTTCATTAGCAGTCTCAGTTGAGGGGTGGGGTGTGTTGAGGAGGTCATTCAACATTTCAAAATTAAAAGCTTGGAACTAATATTCTTCAACTAGAAAATTATAAAGTGCTGCTCTTTGGCATTTTCCAGAAGCTTGTCTAAAAGCAACTCAGTGCCAATTTCTTGATACTTTCCCCTTTTCTTTTACCTTAACTGAGAATCACTGCTTTACTTGCAGACTAAAGACTAAATGCTTCACACAGTTCAAGGAGAGGTTGCTAAATAATCAGGCTGGTACTCTACAGGTCCACTTATTTATCTGAGCGCACAGTTCTCAGCAAAGAAATGTGATTATTACTGGGCACAATCCCAGTCCCCCCAGAACCACCAGCTCCTTCTACCCTGCTTTCAGTGGGGTCAAATCTAACCAAGAGTGCTCTAGGCCTGCAGTGCATGGGCCAGCACCACATTTGATTAACGAGAGGGCTGCCACACAGCTTATCTAGAAAAATGCATAATGCTGAAACATAAGCAGGCATGAAGAGGGAAGCGTTTGTCACCCACAGTGCCAGTGTCACATGAGAGACAAAGGATCATTTTTCATGTCTCTACCAGGGAATGCAAGCTTGTTGGGACATGATGGCAACTCATTGATCTTGGAAAAAAATCTGAGTAATTTCTAGCTGAACCAGAGGGGGTGCAACAAATTCAGCTTCATGTCTTCATGCCCGCCTTGTTCTATATCTCAGGATGAAAAACAAGCCCTGCCAGAGAAGAAAAAGGAGACTATTGCATTGCATTTGATTAGACTGTCTTGTGTTTGATTTTTGGGGGATGCAGGTAGGCTGCAGAGGGAAAAGGAAGATCAGGCAGACTAGAAACATGAAGGGTCACACAGTGATTTGTTTATTCACTGAGATTAACTGAGTAGTAAGCATCTGAGATGTTTTATTGGTTTAGAACCCGGTTTGGAAAGGTTCTTCCTTAAGTTGTGATTCCTAGACTCACCAGACTACAGCCGAAGCTATTAACTTCCCACTGGAAAAAACAAGACACTTGAAAAACACAAACACATCATAACTAATGCACTGCTCATCTGCCTGAATGCAGAGTCCTGCTTACAGAGAAGTACACTACCCCTTGCATAGGCTGCTGGCTGAAAATATAGCTGCATTAGGATGAGTGGTGCCTCTGCCCTCAGACATGCCAGGCATGTCTGGAGTTACCAAGCCATCACCAGTGTGCTGCTAGGGAGAGGCTTTCCCAACCTGCCACTTCAGAAGAGGGATGCTTAGTTGCTTCTTCCCACTGGCTCCCTAAAGACGGTGAGCAGAGACCCAAGTAGTTTGTTAAGCCACAACAGTGCAGCCAGACCTTCTCCATGCTGGCAAGCTTTGGGACAAAATTACCAGGAATAGTTTCAGCAACAGGGTGGCCAGCAGGACCAGGGCAGTGAAGTGTCCCTGTACTGGGCACCGGTGAGGCTAAACCTCAACTGCTGTGTCCAGTTTTGGGCCCCTAACTGCAACAAAGACATTGAGATGCTGGAGTGTGTTCAGAGAAGAGCAACGGAGCACAAGAAGACAGGGTCTGGAGCACCTGGAGGAGGGTCTGGAGCACAAGCCTTGTGAGGAGCAGCTGAGGGAGCTGGGGCTGTTTAGCCTGGAGAAAAGGAGGGTCAGAGGAGACCTTATCACTCTCTACAACTGCCTGAAAGGAGGGTGCAGTCAGGTGAGGGTTGGCCTCTTCTCCCAGATAACAAGTGACAGGATGAGAGGAAATGGCCTCAAGTTGTGCCAGAGGAGGTTTAGATTGGATATTAGGCAAATGTTGGCCTATGAAAATATCCCATGGAAGTTCAGAGGTTACTTTAATTCCTTGAGTTACATTCCAGCAGCAGGGCACTGTAAAGCAGTCTTGTAAGCTGAAGAGAAAGCAAGGGCAGAAGGCAGTCTTCAGGCAGAGCATGTACAGGAGCACCAGACCTTCACCAAAGGGACATGTCATACCAAGCTGACAGAAGAGATCTAACCACAGGCACAAATAAAATCCAAAGTTCTTCAGGGCATCTTAATAAACTCTTAGACTGAACAGAGATAAGGGCAGACAGATCCTCTGGCATTTTTCTAACAGCTGATAGTGGTGAGGGAAAGCCTTCCCATAGCCTCAGGGATTCTTCATAGGTGACTGACGGTGTGAAGTCAGACACTCGCCAAAGAGTATAGCACAAGCCTGTTTCCAGATGACAGTTCATGTTCTTAACCCCCCTTCCCCTTCATTTCCTCCCCTTTGCCTTCAGACCTGTCACAGTCCATTTGGTAAAAATGATCCGTGCTGCTTCTGTTTAAGGAGCTACTTGGATCCCATAATGTGGCTTTCAGACAGACTTAGTCCTGGGGCTGCCACAGAGGTTCTGCTACCATCCTCAGTCACTGTAAGAGGGCTGAAGTCCAAAGCCCTCGTCTTGAGCGTATCTAGCAATCCAAGATCTCCCCTCCCATGGATCCTGCAACCATTGGCTACAGGTGATTGCAGAATGCCAGATCAGACTGCATTCACTGAAATAAGTGCCTGTTTCTTCAAAGGAATGTGAAACCCTCGGGTGTGCCTGTGCATGCATGTCCTGTGCACTGAAAGGTCATGAACAGCCCCTGGAGCTGCTGGTGCTACCAGCCCACCATGCAGCAGGATTAACCTCTGCTTACAATGGGGTTATAAGACTCATTACCATGCAGCTGAAGGGAGGCTCACCCTGACACAGCGGTATGGCCTTCGGCTCTCACCCGACCTGGGATTTCACCACACACATGGCATACATACACCCCAGGGAAAAAACCAAGAGCAATGGCTGCCCTCATGGGATTAGCAGGCAGCAATGCTATTAGCACTCCAACTCCCTGTCTGCCTTTTCCTCCCCAGCCAGAGCCTCATCTCTTAGGGTTTTGCACTTCGTCCTGTCTTGGTGTCACACCACACCTTTCCCTTACGGCCCAGAGCAGCTCAAAGCCCATCTCGCTGAGCACAGCAAGTGCTTCCCTGTGCTGCACCTGGCCTGTGCTGGGAACAGCTCCTCTCCTTACTTCAACAGATTAACACAAAACATGCTATCAGCACATTGGCAGGCTCTTAATATCTTTGCTGGAAGGCTTTAATGGCCTCAGGTCTTCTAAGGCATTTCATTCATCTGGTGACTGAAAGGCTTCAAGAGCACCAGGGTGCTCTCCCCCCACATCCCCTTCCTCAAAGCAGAGATAAGAGCGCAGCTATTTTAAAAGCAGGAAGCGAGATGAAAGCACTCACTTTAGTTAGGACACTGCTGCCATTCCATAATTAACTTCACCTAAATTTTCAAAGGAAGAAAATAATTTTGAATCACTCTCTCGCCCACGTTAGCCATCTCGTTCTTGATATCAATATAAAGAAAAGAAAGTGGGGACTTCTTTTATTTTTTTAATAATATTACCCTTCAAAGCACTATCTTGAGCTAATTTTTCAAATGCCAGCATGAAAGGCAGCCAGGTCACACTCTTCTCTCTGTAGTTCCCTGTATCACTTTGGGCTACCTATACACTCAGGGTCAAAATGACATTTCTCCCTCCCACCTCCTCCCCCTCCTTTCCCTAGTTCCATAAAGCAGAAAATATTGGTGCCAGCCACCTGACAAAATGTTCCTTCAGTGCCTGTAGTAACCTGTGGCCCTCCCCTCCACATACTAATTCCAGTGTGCATCTTTAAACCAGCGTTCTTTACAGCAACCCATTTCCAGTACACCCCCAGCTCCCTTCTGGGAGACATTCACAGTCCACACATTCGTTAAGCTACAACCTTCCTTTGTGGAAACCTACAGAAATACCTACTCCAGGTTAAGACCCAGCCTGGAACCTTATTCCAGAGCAAAATCGTCCTCCATGTGAAGAGCTATACAAAGTAATTGTTTTAATGAGTCTGCAGAAATAATAGGGCTAACAAATACCTAGAAGTTAGAAGAAAATCAGGAATTCAAACATTCGTTCACCTTTTTTTGATCACTGCAAGAATTTTTTGCAAAAATAAAAAGAACTTGAAACAGTTACCTGCTTGTACAGACTTACCTCTTTTTTTTCCCTTCTTAAATCTGCAAGATATCTTCCGTTAAATGGAATGGATTTAAAAGATTTTAAATATATGGATGAAACAACACTATCCAGTGGACAGGAAGCTGGATCTTGGAAGATGCAGGTTCTGTTATTTCTGAAACTCATTTTGACGTCTCTCCCTGTCTCAGGTGTCCCTACTTAAAAAACAGTGCAAATCTTCCTCCCATCCCTGCAATGGATAAAAAGTAAGAGAGAGTGATTAGTTGCTTGAGAAATACGATTTAATAAAGCAGCCAAACGATTTCTATGTAGCTTCCTGAAGGAAGCTGACAATTGATCTAGAATGATTTTCACATATTTCAGGGATCAGATACCAGACAGACCAACTCCTGCTACCAAACCTGAAACAACTATTGCTTTCTCCTGAGCGTGTTGCACTTGCAGCTCCACTGGGGTCACAGTGCAGGAATTTCTAACCCTGACCTGCAGCCAGCTCCTAGACTGGCCTTGCTGATGAAGATCTGCTGCATCTCTCAGACTCACAGGTTTGCTGCTTTTTTTTTTTCCCTGTAGAAGCTCAGATACAATTTTATTTTATGTAATTAATGTCTTAACCAGCATATCTAACACAACATCTTGAAAGTGGATATGTAAGCCAGCTACTTTATTTCTGAAGCAAAGCACTCTCCAAATCCACTTTGGGTAATTCATTGGTTCTGCTAACTCCTCTGCTCTGCACAGACTTCCAAGGGAGAACAATAAATACAGCAACAGATGCATGGAGAATTTTTGCTCTTGACTATGCATCATATTTGAGTAAACAGAAATTAGCAAAAGAGCAGCCAAGTATCAACCATACTTCCTTAGTCTGCAAGTTCACTTATTGTGCAGCACTTAAATATTTCTTATTCAGGTACAAGAGCTGGAACACAAATCTCCAAAGCAGTTATATATATACATACAGATTAAACAGCCAACCTTCCTGTCCTCCCCTTACCCCACACCTCTGCGAGATAGTGCTACTTTGGATGCAGTGTTGGGGAAGGAGCATTTGGAGCGTTTTCTAAAATAACTTTGTCACAAACAAATGAGAAGAAAAATCTACTCTGTCAAACACAACATCGTACTTCTTCATCACTGTGCCGCAACAGGACTCGCATCTGTCAAGGCAATAGCAGGTGTTCCAAAAAAATGTAACAGACTCAGATTCATTCAGTCAAATTGATGCTGCCACGGCGCTCCTCGAGAAGTGAGAGATTTGGGTGAAGCTGAGCTGTTACTCCTCTTGTTCCTGTACAGGTGAAGGTTATTGCATTTTTATGCTGGAAAATGACAGTGGTTTAAATTTGAAGGAGTTACAGGCTCAAATAATGAGAGATGAAAGGTTTTACCTCAGGATAACTGATAGGAATTAACCTTAGGTAAGACGAGACTAGGAAAAAAAAAGAAAAAGCCACCTGTAGAGTGGCTTTTGGGAAGCAGATAGGAAGTGATGGTCCCAAATCAATTCTCAGTGAATGGGGGTCTTCTGTACGGTATCCAGCATCAAACCACCTGCACCTACTGAAACACTTTGTACCCATTCCCACAGAAATGTTAAGGGTCAGATCAGCCCAAAACTGTTCTACCTGTTCTTCTCCAGTGGTCCCTACAATAAGGCTGTAAGGAATACTATTGGGATTTTGGGAAGCAGAGAATCATGTTTCAGTTTATCTATTCACAGTATGTTTGGCAGATAAACAGAAAAGTTAATTCCCTAGAGAGATCAATCCAGGACTTTTCTGAAGTGCTTTATGCAGTATGCATACCCTCAGCTTTGCTTTGAAAAGCAAAGAAGAGCTGTGAATTTCCACATGAAGATGTCTTTGCTTCAATTAATAACAGCACATCATTGTGGACTACAGCTCCCCAAACCTTGAAAAGCTGCTTAGTTCTCTCTCCAACAGATAACTGAGGCTGACTGATTAACACACTGCTTGCAAACCAGCAAGAAAAGATATTGCTCTCAAAAATCACTGCTGCCTATTTAAGGTGTAAAAATTAGGATCTTTAAACAAATCAAAGCAGAGAGAATAAAAAAACTTAATCAGGGATCTTAGCTGGAGAGTATGGTATTTATTAGCAACATTCCTCAAGCAGAGCTCTTTGCTGGGATGTCACTGAATGAGCCAGCTCTGAGACCCCAGTATGCCCACCCCTGCAGAGAGCCCATTGTGGCAGCCTCAACAGCTCCATCGCCCTTGTGCCACTGGTGTTGAATTCTGGATCCACAGCTATTTTGGGGCAGTTTGCCAGTCCCAAAAAAAGATTTCCATCTGAGAATCTGAGTGAGGGCGTGTGATTTAATTAACGAGGATATCAATAAAACTGGCATGCCTTTGTGAAGGTAGCAAGTGGAGAAGAATCATGGAAGTGGGATATGTAAACTTCTGTATACTTAGAGAGATTCAGCTATTTAGACATAACATTTGAATTAGTTCTCCTTAGTCTGGGAAAATAACTTTATAACATCAGGGGTACTTCTTACAGTAATCCTTTGAGTAACAGGACTTTGCCAAGAAGTGGGTCTGGATTTTGCGGGGCTGGATGGTTCCCCTGATAGTGGTGGTGCCTGCATGAGGCATCTGTCAGGGGCAGAGCCCTGGTTCGGGAGCGCAGCCAGGCACGCTGCCTCCACGGAGCATCTCCACTTGAATCCGGCTCACGCGTCCGGCACGTGGATCACAGACCTGGAGATAAACAGGGACATTGTGCTGGGAACATGAGTGGTGGGGAAGTGGCAGGCAGAAAGGGGGAGGGAGAGGCTAATGCTGACGGCCCCTTAGCTCTGTTGGTAAGTCCATATACAGCAGCCAGCACAGAGCACCAACCTCTGCTGCGGCCTCTACAGCTCTGCAACAAAGCAGACAACAAAACTGGTTCAGATGCCTTGTCTTTGACGGCACAAATAGGACAGCAAAATTAGAAATTACGAAATTCAGTAATTTTCATTTGTATAAATATGGAGACATACGGATCAGTATATTTTTATACACACGGGTACATGTCAGTTTCCAATATCACTTTGTTTTAAAAATATATTTTAAACCCACAAAGAGTTAACAAAACTTAACATGGAATGCAAAAAGTTGTAAGAAACCTCATGGAGGAGGCTATAAAACTAGAACAACTGAGACTTCATGAGACAGGGGACACGCTCACTTGTGAACAGTATTAAAACACCAACTTTATTCAGGAATACAGAATACATTTTTGAAGATTTCCAGTTTACAAAAGTTAAAGACAAGGCTGGCTTTCAACATACAACCTCCTTTAAAGCATTTAAGTAGCTTCTCTATTTCAAGTTGACAAAACCCCTCAAATCAGGAAAAAAAAAAAAAAAGAAATGAAGGCCACAGTCCTGTACTGGGATATATTCAGGCAGAATCCAGCACAGTATTGAAATTCTTTCTGCAGTCTGTATTTTAGTCCATGGGTGTAATATAACCTTGTGTTAATAAAAAAATATTGCAGATCTAGTACGAACTGCAAGAAAAGCCCTTGTCTTACCATTGTAGTTGCAGGCATTATAGGCAAAGTAGCTTCCTATAAGCAACAGTTAAAAACAGTACTTGCCATTTGATCACCACATTAAAAATACAGCATTAAATTTTTTCTTCATTTATACAATTTTAAATATTCATTAAAAACCAGAATCAGTGTCCCTCCATCCTTTTCATCGTTAATAGTTTTTCTTATCTACTGAAGCCATTTGTCTTTGCTAAGATGTCTAGAGTAAAGAGCACAAGATTAACAAGCTGCAGCATTAATTAAAGTGAGAGTCATCTCTTCCCTCCACTCAGTGTCTAAATCTATCACAAGGGTCCTATTAGCTGTATCAAAGTGAAGTGGTGTAAATAAAACTGATTTGGCTTAAAAGTAGAGGAAGAAAGAATGCAGAGTTATTCAAAAATTGCGATGCAGTCAGTGTTGTTGTGTATGTCACTGCAGACAAGAGCCAAGAAAATTATTCACAGGCTCTCTTTTAAAAGCATTACTGCCAGTTTTCCATTTCCAGTAGCAGAGAGGTAAATGGTAATTTGCCTTACAAGGAACTTCAGATTACTATCAAGCAGAATCACTAATGGCTTAATTTTACATACACAGCACTCTGATTTCAGCAGAGGTTACAGGCACTCGAAGCTCCTAAATTTTATTTATTTGTTTATTTTTAAATGATCGTCTTTCCAACATGCCTTCATTTACCTCAAGCAGTCATTTCTTCAAACTCTTTTGTTCAAATATATTAATAGCTGCACTGAGAATTACTCAGCGCAGTGGTCACCATCCAGTACAGATGTGGAAACAGAATTTGACTCTGGAAGAAAATTTTAATTGATTTTACTTTTGTAAGAATAGATCTTTGAAATAACATCCATTTGTTTAAACATTAAGTACAAAGGAAAGCTCTTGGATGACTAACATCAAACTAAAAGGTTAAGAGCAATTGCAAACAATAGGATGATTAATTCCAATTTTACCTGCTACTGAATAGAAACCCTACCATGCAGTATTGGATGAATATTTAACGTCAGCCTTACAAGCTGCAGGATTTTCAATGAAATATTTAATTTCATCAGCACGTTTCCCAAAGATTCCACTGAATAATGCAGCGTAGAGCTGTATTAACACACTAGAAGTGACACATCATAAACAATTTCTGTGTGATTTTTACTTCAGCAATTTCCAAAGAAGCCAGCCTAGCAAACCTGTTCTACAAACCAGAAAACTGGAGTAAGACGAGCCACCCCAAGTTTTAGCACACCTTTTTGGAACAAGATACTGAACAGCTGTAGTCCTCAAAGTTCAGTGGTCCCCATGAGTAACAATGAAGAGGAAGTCAAGACTTGTTGCTCATTTTGGATCTCTAGACAATGATACGTAACAACAACCAGAAACGCGGGTAACAGCCTCTCCAATCAACATTCAAACAAAGGCACAATCTCCTTTTAAGTTTTGTTCTCAAAAACTAGAAGACTCCTTTACAAAGATAAATACACCCTTAGCTGGAAGGGAAAACATCACACCATTTAGAGTGTTTTTTCCTTTTTTTTTTTTTTTTTTGTAAAGTCCAAATGGATTATCTTAATGCAAAAGTTACATGAATATATACATCCCGAAAGAGTATCTTTTTAATATATATATATGTACATATATGACAGTGACTGACACAGAAGACAGAAGAAACAGGCTATATTCACTCTTTTCCTACTTCTTAGCAATGCAAGGCAATGTTTTTCAGATGCCATAGGCACACGGTATTTGGGCTGCACACACACTGGTGTCTTAGAATGCACATGGTGAAACGCAATCCCCTGCGGAAGGCTTGTTTGAGGGATACCGGACACAACGATGTAGTTTCGCTAATACAGCTTTAGGCCACTTTAAAATTAAAAAGATACCTAATTACAATGAAATTACTGCAAACTCTTCAGTGGTATGTTTTCAAGACCAACATAAAGTTTCTAAAACTGCAACAGAAAACCATTAAGGTTAGTTCTGATGCAGCATAACACGGCTCTCTTACAAAGCCCAAGCAGAACCTTAATGAAAGGCAAGAGGGACAACAAGGTCCAGTGATCACAGGAGATGTCCCCGCACCCACCTGTACTATTAACTCATTCATGTACCTGAGTCTGATTTACTTGTAAAATAAAGAATAACTGTCTGCTCTGTGCAATGACAACAGTCTGCCTACGACCTCGGTCAGTCAGTAATAAAGCTAAATCCTACTTTGTGCAGGACAGCATAATTACATTGCTTGAGTTCTCAGCAAGGATGAAATCTGATCCACTCTTGTAACATTACTTTGCAAGGACCTAGGAGCATCTTCACCAATGCCCTTCACCACAGGCTGCCTAAGCCTGTAATGAAAGCTGCCCTTAATCTGCTTCCAAAGTCAGCCCAGCCCATTAGTATTAGAATTCTCCAGGACTCCCCACCATGTCCTCAGTCCGGGAATGAGCTGTGCTTGTAAATCTGTCTGGTCCCTGCCTCTTGCCTATGGTGGCAATAGACTCCAGAGCTGGAAATGAACAAAATAAACAAACCAACAACACCCCCCCTGCCTCCCTAAATATTCAGGTGTATTTATGAGAACTGAGACTGAACTTGAGTTGTTCCCTTACCTACACTCCAAATTCTTGGGTTCTGAGCATATTACCCTTGGGCAAAAGAATCTACCCTAGAAAGATGGGGAGGAAGAAAGCAGAAGGTGTGGGCAGGCAGCTTCCTTCACTTCCTTTAGACAGCAAGGTCTGTTTAATGACACCGTTCTTTTACACGGAAGGAGTGGAAAATGTGGGATAGACAAATACAAATAATTTTTCAAGGCAAATTTCCCCCCAGACAAGAGGAAGACACTGAATTGTTTTCTGTATACTGAGCACAAGCACGGCACTGTAGTGGCATTTAAATTCATAGCTTCTTCCCTCTTGCCACTCTGAATACCTTCACCTCGGAGGTGCTTTCACACGGGTGATTCAACAAGGTGCACTGAAACACATCTAACAGGAGACCATTACAAGACCTAGGACAGAACAGACATAAATAATTCTGGTTTTCTTCAGAAGTTAGAGTTTCAACCAAATGAATGTGAATAATGCAAACTCTGTAAAAACCAACGAGTTTATCAAAAACGAAACTTTGACAGTTTAGAGTTCTTGTGGTGCAGCAGAACTACACCCACATGATACACTATGTACATACCTACACATAGTATTACAGACGTGTATCCATGCATGTACACATACATGATGTAGATGGGATGACAAGCCCAACACCTTTCACTGCATGACCTGCTTTCAGGTATTTTACAAATACAACAAACTAGTCATTGACATTAAAGCTTTCTGTGCTGGGTGTTTGCCTCACACCAGTTTTGGTGCTGAAGATCTAGCTGGAACAATTTGGGGTTTTGTTCTGTTGTTTAGTTGTGGGGATTTTTTAAGAGGGAAAACATGGAGTACTGTTTTGCCACACAGAAAAAGAAGTCTTGCTCTGTTGTTTTGAGAAGCTTCAGTGCCTCTCTACTCAGCCTTGACACGGGACAGATAAACCAACCTCTGTGGTGTTGCTGAGACAACCCATGCAATTTTGGCCTAAATACTGGCATCTGGGAAAAAAACCCTTGCTTAGTTAGAGTTGTTGCATCCTCACAAGCTTAAAACACCTTCACAGTGAGAATGTTCCAGGCCATGCAGAGATGGGTCAAGTAGGAGATTTTCTGCAGTTTGGGCACTGGCAGGTGGCTGGCATTGGGCACCACACCTCCAAGCAGAATTGACTGCCTCTCATGTGCTTCAGTGACCACCAGTTGGCACCAGACAGTAAGAAGAAACAGCACCCACATCGACAGGATGGAAAGCAGTCTGAAAACAAGAGTCCTTCTGGCAGAGTTCTCGTGTGCAACTTCTGTAAATATTATACACACACATATATACATTCATATACAGTAAGCAGTCCAATAAATACATCACATCAGTTCTTTTGACAAAGTACTGATGTTTCTCTTACTTGTCTGTACCAGAACTTGCTCACAGAAATATTGTGGAGAGCTGATGTGACTCTAGGTTTAGCCCCCCCGCTCTGCCTTTGATGAACCCAAAATGCTGAATTCAAATATTAACTCAGTTCAAATTCAAACCAAGCATCATTCAAGCACATGTCCCTCTGAAACCTATTAGCCACAGCAGATTAACCCACAAAGACATAATAAATGCATTCCTGCCATCCCAACTATTGGAGCAGTTACACTTCTCTTTCAGCAGTGTGGCTGACCAGAGAATCACTCTGATCTACTGTCCTCTCCAGAAGAGTTCTGTGCCCATCCATGCTTCCATGGACATCTCTCGTCCAACTGTCGGATGTGCCCACAGGACTTTCTGCCATGGGGGTGTCTGTGCTGGCCAAGCTTCCCGACCGAGAGCGGTAAGGAGGAAGGTCTGGCTGATTAGGGGATTCAGATTCGGAACAATAAGGTGGTGGAGGAAGGTCAAACCAAGGTGGTCTGCTGTAAGACACACAACAGAGTAAGAAGTTACTGAGAACAGTGGGACAGAAGATAGTACATAGTATTTCAATTATGAAAAAAGCAAACAGTATTTCTTAGCTTTTCAATTATGACACATAACAAGAGATCTCAGAACTGTCTACATCATTCAGGTAATTTCAAAATATCCACACCACCACAGGGAAGCAAGGTTTCTGGCCAAGGTGCAACACAGTAATTACAACCTGTTTAACGATCCACACGCTGAGTTAGTTGGCTACAGACTTCCAACAAAGCTGGCTCAAAAAGACAGCTGTGCAAGAGGTAAAAAACTTTTCTGTTTAACATTTACACCAGAGAAAACACTTTAAAAGAAATAACATTAAGTGGTGGATTTACACCTATAGATGATGATGTGAACAGAAGAAAGCTCCAAGGAAACCTCCACTAAGTGACAGAGATTAATGTCTTACAGTCTGCAAATAAATAACAAACTGAATTCTCCACACTGACAAACGACTTTGGCTGTCATGAGATCACATGCAGAGCAACTGCTAAGTAGGCACAGGCAAGATGAGTACTGCATTCAGGAAAACTGTTCTGTGGTTCTGATAGCAAGCAAGTAAAGTGACTGAAGGGTTGATCAGATTGATAACAGGCCCTGGGAGCAATTAGCTCTGAAATTGCTGATGGTTTTATCAGCTCAGATGAGAAGTGATTACAATCTGGACACCTGCTCATTTAGTTGTCCTTAATAATGAAAAGATATCATTATTATGAAAGTCAACATTAAGACAAGGCACCTGCAGCCAAAAGCAGCAGAGAATAGGAATTTACTATTATTCTTAAATCCCACAGTTTGTACTAAAAATACCAACAGGGTGGTTGTGAACAATCTGAATTGTTAAAGTTTGTACCATGTCCTTTTTATGTAGAGGGGATGTCTGTTTACAAGTTTTGTTTGGAAAGACTTTACAGCCAGAGGTTAAAATAAAGGTTAATTATCTACAAATAAAACCAGTGCCACAACTACATAACTACAAAAGCATCATAAACAAGCCACACCCACACCAGACTTCAAAGCACTTTCAGCTATTTAAATTTAGAAGATTTCTTTCCATTCCAGAGTTCTGTTTTTTTCTTCTCTTGGTAAAAGGAAAGCAATGCAGAGCAGAAGAATGATACAATTTCTTTATACAAGAATTGAAGAACTCTCTCACCTTTGTATACTTATTATAAATGAACAGGGCAATATTTTTTCAGTGCTATGACCTACAGCTTAGCTGGGTTTTTTTTGCCGAAACTCCAAATTCAGTTTTCACATTTTGATTCCAGACTGGCACAGGATATCATTACTAGACAAGTGATACATTCTCTGGCCATTCTCCAAATCTCTACTACCAACATGTGCTAAGAGAACACAACTTGAGTTAGCCTCAAAGCCATTTAATACCAGTAACAGTAAAGTGACCTGAGGACTGTGAATTTTTCATACAAAGAAGGAGCTCAAATTTACCTGAAGTTTGACCCTATGCAGGTGACAGAAGTGCAACACTGGACTTCTGTCAAAAGCAGCAATAAGTGGGGAGCAGCAGTACAGATTACCAGAGCAGTCAGCAGAGTGACGCTTTGGTGAGCCCAGAATCAGCTCCTGTACATACCTTTGGTCGAGCACGGCCTCTGAATAGGACGGCGGGGAGTCCAGGTCCACTGGCCTGTGGTAGGGCTGGCTGGCCATGTACTGGATGCCGTTGTTGACGTTGTAGGTGACGCTGCAGTGGTGCGGGTGGTCGAGGACCACCAGGCGGGACAGCAGCACGGGGTGCTGCAGGCGGTGCACCGGCAGCGTCATCAGATTGTTGCGCTTGCGCTGGTGGTGCAGCACTAAGGCAAGAAAGGCCACCACGAGGACGAAAATGACAGAGCTGCCAATGATGGCGTAGGTAATACTCGGGTAGTAAAGCAGCTGATTTTCAGAGGTCACGTAATCTTGGCCGCTCCCTGCCTCTGCAAGACAAAAGGAAAAAGGAAGCCTAAGATTGGTTTCAATATAAAACTGCTTTTGGCCTATGCTGTGTCTTCTGCTAACACACTGCGTGACAGAAAAAAGTTTTCCTTTTTCCTTCAGATTGTGAAAAATGAACTTATTAAAAGCTCCTGCATGCAAATTGGAGATTGGCAGAGCATCCCTCAGTCCATCCTCACCCGCAGTAATGCCAGCACATAAACTACTAGGGAGAGACAAGCTGAGAAAGAGGAAAACACATATCATAGGAGGAAGCATAAGCATTATCATGGGAGTATATCCCCCACCTCTACCTAACAGTCATAACTTTTGTTTCCAGAGGTGAGAAACCCAGTTCCAAGCCATAGCCACAGTACCTCAGCTGCACCTGGCAAAGCTCACTAGCATCAGACATGTAGAAGGCCCAATACTTACTGTTCTTTTTCTTACTTTACGTTCCCCTGACAGCATTTAAGCCCCATGTCCACAAGGCCAGGCAGCCATTGAGCAATATTTTTTGGGGGAGGAATTTTTCTTTCTGTGCAGCCTGTAATTCCTTACAGCCTCAAACCGGCTATTCTGACATTCATCTACCTCAAGAAAAATATGAGGCTGAGTAAAAACCAAACCAAACCAAACCAACAGAACCCCAAATCCACACAATTACAAGAGCATGATCCATCAAAATTCTTAATTTCCTACTGCAGAAGGCTGGCACAGTAAGTCTTAGCATATGATTTTTCTTTCTTTTCCCTATCAAGCAAAACTGCTTTTTAGTCATTCAGAATTGCAACAGAGCCGCTAATATATTTCTCTAACAACAGATAATGAAATATACACTGGCTGTGCCCAGCATAATGGAAGAGCTTTACTCAAGCACCCATTGTTCTCATCAAGATGCTTTAGGTATCTCTCAATATTTGATTCTGGTAGTTCACTTCCATGGTTAAACACCAAACCACAGTTACCAGCATCACTAAAAATAGCTTCTGCATTTGTTAGTAAGATAATACAACATAAAATGGCTGATCTTTTAAACATCTCCATTTTAAAGCATAGATACTTTCGTAAGAAGAGATGAGATGGGAAAAAAGACTGTACCAGAACAAAGAAAACATGATTTCTTCACTATGAGAGTAGTGAGGAACTGGAACAGGTTGCCCAGGGAAGCTGTGGATGCCCCATCCCTGCACGTGTTCAAGGCCAGGCTGGATGGAGCTTTGAGGACCCTTTCCACTGGTCTAGTGGAAAGTGTCCCTGCTCACAGGGTTGGAACACAATGGTGTTTTTGATCCATTGCAACCCAAACCATTCTGTGATTACTGGTCCTGCTACCAACCATGAAAACTACCGCTCAGATAGATCTGTTCTACTGATGATGCCACTACAATCACAGACCAGAGCTTTGCAGGCCAGCCACAAGCCACAGACTTTTCCTGATGCTTAGTGTAACACCTTAGTATAACACCTCAGGGAGGATCTTTGCTAACTTTATTTCCCCATACAACTGTGCTAGAGAAAGCAGAAATCACTGTTTCCAGTCAACATTGTGTCTCTGGCTCACTCAGCAAAGTGAACCAAGTCTGCAGGAGGAATGTAAATGAAAGCAGAAGGAAGGAAAGGAATTGACATGCATTAGTAATTTTAATTACAGCTCATCACATATTACTCTGGCTCCTTTCATGCACTCTCTAAATTCAACAGCTGAGAAATGAATTCATGCCACATACCACAGACAAGGGCCAGCACAGGGAGTATAATGACAAGCAGATCATTTTTATGCAAACATCAAGAAGTTTATTTGCAAGGACTGACCCATGGATGAATACTACTTTCTGCAGCAAGTGCAAGGAAGATAAATCTATTATGACATCCCAGTAAAATACCACAAGACTCTCATTCAACTTGGCTCACTGGTTACAGTGCACTGGCATAAGGCTGAAAACAGGATGTCTTTGCAGACTTGATGAGACCTAATTATTTACCACAGCGTCATTCTGCAGCAGCACAGTTCCTTCTCTGTATAATCTCCATTTTACTAAAAGGGAAGAAACATGAGAAGTGAATTATCTATCAACTTTTTCTCCAAACTTTTAAAGTTATCCACCTGTTTAGGATAGCATCCTCTAGGTCCTACAAGAACAAGTTCTATAAATCCAAACAGGTTAACCAGACTGCTGAAGAAAAACTACAATGTCAAAAGTCAGATGGGACTCAGCTGATAACCAGCTTTAGGACAGTGTGAAAGAAAACATCTCTTATCTGGTTTTACAATCCTTTTCATACAACAATCATAGACATATTTTGCAGAGATTTGGAGTAACTTTGCAGTTAACATGCTGTTTTGGAGATCTGGGATTACTGTGGCTAATGAAACATCATATACTTACCAGTAACTCGATTCCTGTTCAGGTGTTTAGATATGTTACTTGTATTCCCATTTAGTTCACTGTCTCTCTGAAACTCAGAGCAATCTAAGGGCATGCCTACAGATCTGTGTAGAGGTCTCTGAGCCAGAAGCAGAGCCATTGGGGTGCTGTTTTGAGCAGTGCTGTCTGGTGCAGCCTTTGAACCAGCCAACACAGCAGTATTGCATTTGGGATTGGACTTAGAATCTCCATCAGTTCAGCTAATTCTAGCCCACGTGTCTCTAACATGAAGCTGCACAGAGGAGTACAGATATATCCTGTGAAGAGGAAAGAATCTGGTTCATTTGTCAAGTGCTCTTTCTTGTGCCCCAAGCAGTGTTGAGGATTTGCATGCAGACACCCTCCCCACGCAAAGAATCCAGCTCCCTAAACATGCATAGTCTTTATACCTGTCCAGCAACAGACTGTACCTGAGATGGAGTTCTAACTAGAAAGATTCAGGTATCACTGAAACTAAGTTTTCTTTCACCACAGTAACAACCTTATTCTTGCCTTATAGGTGGGGTTTTCTGGGCCAAGAAGATATAAGCTAAAGATCTCTTAGCAAACCATGCTCACAAGTGAAGTCCAGTGGCATTTCACTTCTGCTGTGGTATGATTCATTCCATGAAAGACCAACCCATATCTAACCTCTCTTTTCTAGCAAGGTCAGTAAACCCAAACCTGCAAAAGATGAAAGTAATATTACCTGAGCCTATCAACACTGCTTGGCTTGCAGCTAAAAGAGGTGAACTGCCCTTAATGGTCTTCCAAAGTAATGCTCTGGCAACAAAACTGCTCTATGGCACAGCTAAAACAAAAGTAGCAGAACTGTGAGGCAGTTTTGCATACAGGAGACTTTTACATCAAGTTTTTGCTTTGTCTTCATATATACCTGATCATGCTGAAGTGAGTAACTTCTTAGAACTTCTTGATAACATTCTGGGGTTTTTTTTGTAGAGCCTGGAGAATATTCAGAGGTGTGGAAGGGAATGAGGGGTACTGAGCTGAAACTGCCTAATGAACTTCTATCCATTTTGCACATGATGTAAAAGGGAGAAGGTGAGATACAGAGAATACCTGAAAACTCTCAGCTGGACATGCACGACTACTTAAGGAAACAAAATCCATTACTATTTAGCTCTGCTCTAATAACTTTCAGCAAATGTTTACACATCACAGAAGTCATTGAAATGAATTTCTTGGTAATTCAGTTATCCTCTCCCAGGAGAAGCAGGTATTATCCAGGTAGGTTTAAAAAGTTCTGCCTGCTCTGCTACTAAGTGCAAATTCATGAAAAAAGAGTGAGTGGGCAAGGAAATTTATTTTAAATTCACAAAGCATTTATTATTTTGCACTTTTTCTTCCCCTTAAGAAGATCAGTTTTCTATCAAGCCACATATAAACAGTTTATCAATGCCACTTATGCCTATTAAACTCTAGTATCTGGGAAATGCTGAATTCACAGATTAGAGGTTCTTGGAGTGTAAAAAGCCTTGTGAATAATTTAGGAAAACACTGATAAAGGAAACACAGCAGGTTGTGCTCAGAGGTCTATTTTATTGACTGTGAACAAATTTGCTGTCTCAAAGTTTAAAAAAAGATCTGAGAGTAACTGCATTGAGTCTGCCAGACATAGGGATGAGAGGCTATTATTTTATCTTTCACAATCCTCTGCTCAAGCCTGGCTTTTCACAGTTCATTGGAGAAAAAGCTTTTGAAATACATAATCTGAACAGACATCTGTAGCCTTAATGAGCACGAGTCACGGTCCATCTCCAACAAAGATGCTACTGTAACAACACATTTAAATTCCAACTGGTTAAAGTGCAGAGCTGCAGCTTGGAAGGTTAAAGACAACAAAAATCAAATGCAGACAGGCAGAGCCTCTGCACATTATTTACTTTCTGTGTTTGGAGTTCTCAGGGCATCCAGCTAAGTCCCCTAAAACTCTTATTAAATTTCTCATCCTTGATGATTTTATGTCCCACTAGAACAAATCTTACATAGATTTTGTGCACTGAACTCTCAGAATACTCTTTATTCTAGTGATGTTTTTCTAACCGAGTTATCTTTTTTCCCTATTGCCCATCTCAGTGTTACAAACAAGATCTCTCTCAGACTACACAGCACCTTGACCTCATGAAATCTCATGCTAGGTTACCATTGTTCCCCTCCTGAACAGCTTCACAGTTCCCATAGACACCAGAGACAAGGATTTGTTCTCAGCTGCATTCAAAGCGTGTTTTTGCCCTGCTCTGGTTCTCTCTGCTTCAGGCACAGGAGAGATACTCACTAATGGAGGAGTTACACATACTAAACAGACCTTATCTGTGGGAATTGGCCAGAGGAATACAATATAATTACATCTTTGCTTAACAGGTACTTGGTAAATGGATAAGATTTCTGGGAAAGCATCAGGATGAAGTTCCTTCCAGGTACGTCTATAACAGTGATGGCTTCACAGATAAAGACAGACAACAGGTATCTGCACAGATGTCCTGGCTTCAAATGGTACCAGGTTATCCTGTGTTTAACTCCCTGCTAAACACTGTCCCTAATGCCCACAGACCAGAGCCACAGCAATCAGAACAGCCCTCGATCTAACAAGCTGGAGCAAAGGGTGGATCTATTCCCAACTCCTGAAGTTGCCCATCAGGTCATTTCTTCCACATCTGCTTGGCTCCTTGCCCAGCTATCCCCAACTGAAAACTAGACCGTGATGTTCCTACATTCTCAGGACATTCTCCCAAGCTCTTTCATACTGACGAGAACTACATTTTCCTCAAAAGTCTAAGTGTTTCAAATATCAATCAGACGTCTATTTACCACTGGATGCTCTGTCTTTATCTATTCTTTCAGATGACTGGAAAGACAGTCATGACCTTGCCTGCATAAACAGAGTAGGACCTCTTGATATGAAGGACTTGTCAGCTGTACATACATATATATATATTTTTAAATCACTATTGGTATTAGTGTAAGAACTTGAGCTCTGAGCAACGAAATAGGATTTCTCTGTATAACGAACTTCAGAGGCTCTGAGCAAAACAATGGTTATTGTTCCCAAGAATGTAAAGCTAAGCGTATGACTTGGAGCTATATATAGTTATACAAGTAGCCAGCAAGACACAGATAAACCTCAGGACAGTAGCAGTCAGCAGAATTAGAAGCAGTGCCAGCATGTCTCATTCAGTGCATCAGAATGAGTGCATTACCCGTGCCTTCCTCCCCAGATTTATATCCTCATCCTGACCATGCGCTACAAGAGCTGTGCTTTCAAGTCTTTGCAGCTGCTCTAAAAGAGCAGCTGAGTCAGCCTGAAAGATCAAGAGCCTCACCTCTCACATGCCATCCTTTTTTATCTTCTGCAGGGCAGGATAATTACTCCATGCACTTCACACACGCACAAAGAAAAGAAAAGCAGCAAACTGAGCAAATAAGTAGAGAACTAAGAAATACTTAGCAGTAGTCATGGCAACTAAAGTTCTAAAATTAACTTGGCAGCAATGTAAAAACCTGCAAAGCCAAAATCTGCCATAAAGCACAGAAACAAAAGGTCCAGACTTGGTAGCTGGATGGAGCCCAAGGAGGAAATTAAAGCGTTACTCAGATGTAATTCAGGATTACTCCAGCATTGATCTATGCAGCACTTCCTGGACACGTGATAGGATAGTGGTGTACTTTGATTAAATCATAGCCAGTACAAAAACCAGGCCCAAAAGCAGGGGTAGAACATTAAAAGGAAGAACTTTGTCCTAAAAGCGTTCTCTAAATGGAGTGGTTCAGTTACTTCTGTTTGTCTCCTCTTTCTCCTTTGTAAATGGAGGGTCACCATGAAATTAGCTACTATAGAGTTCTTGTAACATTTTATGACCAGAAGATGCCATTCAGGAAGAGTTGGGGGCACTGAAAGCTTTAGGGGCTTGTGCTACTATTGGCCCCTCCCAAGCAGTAAATTAAACCTGCTCTGCAGAAGGAAAATCTCAAGCTGTATCCACCAGAAGGCTCTTTGGTAGACCAAGCTTCTAAAATAAATCATGAATGTGCTTCAAAGAAAGAAAAACATTCAAAGAAATTATTATCTTCATAGCATAAACATGCTCTGGTGCTCTTGCCAAGACACATGACAACTACGCACCTCCCAGGCTCTAGCTCCAGTTCTAGCAAGGTGCCTAAGTTGGAGATAATAGCCATTGATCCTGAAGCGTAGCCTGCTCCTTCCCCCAATCTCCCAAGAGATATTCCAGTCTCACCTGGTTCCAGTCACAAACAGTACTCCTCAACTGCATAAAAAGCCCAGGTTTGGGGTCTCTGGTTGCTGTGTAATCCCTTGCACACCATTAATGAGTAGTATAGGATAATCTTGAAAGTTAAAATAACATCATGTTTTAATCGAAAAGTTAACAGAACTGTGAAATTCAACCAGCAAGACTCAAGTGTACTTGGTCTCTAATATTAAAGAGTAATGGACATACACTAAAACACAAGAAGTTCCACCCCATCATGAGGAAGAATTCCTTTACACTGAGGGTGGCAGAGCACCGCAATAGGCTGTCCAAGGAAATCGTGGCATCTCCCTCTCTGGAGACATTCAAGAGGTCCCTTCCAACCCTAATGATTCTCTGATTCTGTAATATCAGATTTATCTTCACTTCTTTAACTAAAGCATACTATTTTCTACCAAATCCCCTTGGCAACACTGGCAAACTTACGTGCAAGTGCACTGTCCTGTCTTCTGCAAAGGTTAATTGGAGCTCTGAGCCAGGTAAGAGCCTGGACACTGTATCAGCTCCCTGCCAGGACAAAGGCATGCCCTACCTTGATTAATTTTGAAAGGTCTTCAGTACAGTTCCAAGTCAAAAGTATGAAGGAAAAAAAGTTTGGCAAAGGCCATGGGTGGCTCTGCCTTTCCTATTCCAGTCTTGACCCTAAGTGTTTAGAACCCAAGTTCCCATGACATATTCCACTAGCATTCCTTGGAATCATGTGAATATCTAGAAGGCAGAAAAACCCAACAGATAAAAACAAAAAGTAAATTAATTAAAATGAAAATTTCTGGATGAAATGCTAGTGTTTTTATCATCTATCAACTCTGAAACTAAATTACACCCACTGCAAAACTGTTAGCAATTTATCTTGAGTGATCTACATGCCTGAAAAAATGCATGTTATTTCAATAGAATGTCTGGAAAAAGCTGAACGTGGGATGCTGTGCAGGACAGCTGAATTGCATTTTTGTAGTGTTTATTCTGGAGGCTGGCAAGAAGAGACACACAGTGCTCAGCTAGAATGTGCACACTAACTTTTTCCTAGGTGTTGATTAGTGCTATAAACAGCTGGAGCATAAGAAGGATAATAAGGCTTGAAGAAATGTGGTGCAGGATTTATGGAGCCTGCAGTCAGGTATACATGGCAAGAAATACTGCTTAAATGTGATTTAAATCTATCACAGAGTAAGTTTATAAGCAGTTTATAAATTTAGGCTAATCACTCAAGAACTGCATTTTAATGGCTCTGATTTTTTAAAAAGTGTTAGTACAATGTCCATGTCCTGTTTTACATATTACTACTGTCAATCCTATCTTTTTTCCAGAATTGTGAAGAGGAGATGTTGCCAGATACACAATACACACAGCTTCACTTGTTCAAGATATTAACAATCCTAATAATTTAGAAACCATGAGCAGGTTGTGATCTTGAATGAAAAAAGAAAACAAATCCGCAGAGACAGACAATACCTTCCAGGTCACCTAATCCGTTCCCTAGGGTCCCATTTCACATCACTCATTCATTCATATCTACTCAATGCTCCTTCAATCACTGCTTCTAGGATGCCACAGAAGAAACCAGCAGCAAATCTACTCTAGCACGAGCCTGCAGGCTACCCTCTGGCTCTAGGAAGACTACAGCAACTGAGTGGATGTGGGTAGACACTCAGTCCAAATCAAGATGGAGCTCAGTGCTTGGTTCCACAAGACAGTGCACCTGTGTGAAGTTACATTATGAGATGCTTTGCTTCTTAAAGTTATCCTGACTTTGCATTACAATTGTTTGACACACAAACTAATGTTTCCTTTCAGCCACAAGCTCTGTAAACTCAAGAAACTCTTGCCAAACACTGGACTCAGTAGCTTCTCTGCGCTCAGGTTCCACCTTCAGGAAGATCTTAACAGACATTGTACCTGATTGCAAATCAAATTCTAAATATTTCCTTAAATATTATATATACATAGAGAAGAAAAAAAAAAAAAGTAGCATACAACAGCAGAGAAGACAGCAATTGGCTGTGAAAGCAGCTATTTCATAGCACTTTTTGGCCTTCCTGATCACAAGACCCAGACTGTCAAATGCCAGAGGAAGAGAGAGGGGGAAAGAAAGAACAGAGAAGCAAACGAGGCAAAGAGAAGAAAAAGAAAAAAGCTGCATTTGAAAGCTAGTGTACACAAATGGGACACTAACAAGCATCTGGAAGGCATTAACACCAGGAGGAAGATAAACATGTGCTTTTCAGCCTCTGATAAAAATCTCACTTGATCAGAAAAGATGACACTGAAAATAGGGAGTGGGAGGGAAACATTCAAAGGCTGTGGCTGCCAGTGGCTCATTAGAAAATTGAAAGCTTTTCAGGGAGGTCCAAAAGGCTCTGCTCTGAACCTGAAACTATTCAGTAATTACCTGAATGACAGAGAATGCTTATTCAGCTTGCTGTTAGGCAATATCAACTCCGCTAGATGAGATCAAAATTAAAAATGATTCTAAAATAGCAGAAATGGTCAGGATCACATGCAGTCAGGTGTCAGCAGAGAGAAGCACGCTAACTGGCAGTGAAAAATACACTGCAAACAGAATCCAGGTCTAGCAAGGTGTCTGCTCAGGACATCAAGCTTAAAAAAAAAAAGGCTAAGATGAATCAGAGCTTGGTGGAGAACAACATGAATTATGAGATGCCCACAGAGACACTAACTACCAGGAAGGGTTGTAAGAATCAGGATTGTTTAGGCTGAAGAAAACATTGCAGGGAAGCTTTCAATATTTTTAAATACAGAAGTTTGAAATGAATGAGAATCAAAACCATGCCTGCTCTAACAATATAAGTGCAGGGCTTTCAAACACTGCAGGGAAGTGTCCCACATGACTAAGGGGAGAGATCACATCTTTATTTCCTACGTCTAATTGATTAGAGCTGCTACCTCTGTCAGTGAATAAACAGTAGTAGCACCACATGCCTCCATGCCTTCAGATTTCCAGTTACTCTGACCACTCTGACGGTTTTATCACAGGGACTATCATTCCTGTACATCCTCAGGAGAGTTTCCCAAAGTTTTTCTGAAGAATATAAAAAATCCTATAAATTTTAAGTATCTACAATCCAGGTTGAAGGCAAAGCACCACAATAACTTACTACCCACATTAGCAACTTGCTAAGTGGCAAGGAGAATGCAACGCTGGAACAGATCCTCTTGAGCCAACAATGGTCTAGGTGTGCTTTGGAAGTACCCTGAGACGGCAGACAGTCCTGAATGTATACGCTGGCCTGTAGTCAAAAAAGAAATTCCAACACTTTCACCCTGCCGACTGAATAACGCAAAACACCCCATAAAACCTAAATTCGGGTTATTTCTCCTGGTGAGCTGACAAACCTGTGTTTGTTTCACCAAACCTGTCTTCAGATAAACAGAAAAAAGACAAAAAACGCCTTCTAACAATGAGGATGGAGGTCCTCTTGTAAAGAATTTTATATCACTTGTTACATGATCCCATTCTTCTGCCAAGTTCAGTAGGAGTTCATACTTCATTGACAAATCAATAAATTCTATAAGCCTTAGAAGCTAACCATGCATTCATAAAGGAAGGAGGAGCTCATCTCCTCCTTTAGTGTGCAGAGGACACTTGGATACCTTTCCCCCGTGGATGGACTTAGCATAATATTTCAGACAGTAAATCAAGGTATTATAGTACCTGGAACTTTATCCAGAGCCTTTCTTTTTGAAATACGCATTATAAAAATTTTGGTCGCACTTCAGCAAGTTTTCATATAAATAAATTAAGCAAAAAATATCTTTAATTACAGAACGAAGAAAATTGCTGCACTTGATGAAACGTTGTTTATTCAGCACTGACAAATGCAGCCTAATGAATGTGAGAGTGCCAGATTTTATTCTTGCTGAAGATGTAGTCTTGTTTTTTGTTTCCAGAGAGATTGTGGAAACATTTATTTTCCCTTTGACCCTGGCTGACTGACTAAACTAGTCATACTGAATTGTGCAATTCTTGATATGAAAAGCATGTGTACAATGCAAGAAAGTAAAACGTACTTTAAAATTTGTATTAAGAGGGAAGAACCATAATTATTAATCACTATGTCAAGATAATTACTGTATGCAAGGGCAAATGAAGAGATTTTTGGTGGCATACTTATAGTTCCCATTCTGCATGAAAAGACTGGAGGCAAATAATAATGATTAGTACAGCTTAGCATAGTTTAAAAAGCACTGAATTAGCTAATGTGTCACATGAGAACGAACCTTTATTGACAGAAACTTTGGCTAATGCATAGCAGTGGTAAAGAAGGTTAATAGAAAACTGGCTTATCACAAGCAAAGGATATTAACTGTATTATGGCATGATTCTGCAAAACCCCAATGAAACCATATCTGAACACTGGCAGTCTATTTTGGCCAGCTTACTTGAAGACAGAATTAGGTTGATGAGAGTACAGCATGAGAAACAAAGATGATGAATGGGGGAAACAGGGCTTAAATATCAAGAGAGAAAAAAGCATGATTTATTTAGTCTTGAGAAAATATTATGAAGAGGAGATATGATTGAAGTATTTATAATAGCCACAGGTTATAAAAAATAAGCTCAGTGACTAATTCTTAGATTACTGGGCAGATCAGAACTAAAGGCGAACAAGGGTAAAAGGGAAAAGATGCAAGACAAATTTAATGAAACATTTCTCAGGAAGAAGAGAAAATAGGTAAAATGATGCTTCATGACTAAATTTAAACAAAAGCTGGGGGACTGTGTGGGCTGGGTAAAAGCTTCTAGGGAACATAACTTGTAATAGCTGAGATATGTTTCCATTTACACACACATGCACACACACACACACACGAGCATCTGCTGCAATTTTAAAAATCATTCTTAAACAAGAAAGGTTAAGAGTTTATCTAATTTGAAAGAGGAAGAAACAAAACCATTTACTACTACTCCTTCATAGTACAGATGCAAACGGCCAACTCTAGTATTTTTTTATAGTACTATTCCTTTAAGTATTTAGAGACAAATCACATAAATGTTACAGTAATCCAACAAGATAGATAAACCTATTCCTTACCTAAAAAGCAAGACTTAAATTAATAAAACGATTCACTTCAAGTTGCACAGCTAAAGATTGTCAGCCAGGATCAGAAATTGGGAGTTCTCGGCTTCCATCAGCCATACCCTGCTCTCCACACACACACACTTTAATGAATTATTTACTTTTTCTTTACTATCAAAGAGGAGGCAGCTTTATTGCTTTACTCTTAAGGTGCACTTAATTATCCTTGAGCAACCCAGTACTGTCCTCCCCAGCACTCTGTGGTATTTTAACAAGCTGTCTACATACAGTGTTCACACATTAAAGATGGAGGCTGATTTAATATGCCTATGTCTCAGCTTAAAAACTTAGGAAAGAAAATTAAATTAGGAAAAAAAATTAGGAAATTTCCAGGAAAGAAAATTAAAAGAAAAAAAAAAGGACCAAATCACACTGGATTCTAGAATAAGTGAAACATACCGAATAGCTAGAAAATACTGCATTAAAATGCAAAACAAACCCCAGACACACACTCGGTCTGTATGACTCCTTGCTCCCTTTACAAACAACTTTAATTTTTCAGCTAATTTTGTTCCTGCAGATAAGGACCCCATAAACAAAGACCTCTGGATGCTAAAGTCCTAATTGATCCTAACATCACTCTGTATAGCAGTCACTCTTGCCTTGTGCTTGATGGTTCCTCTGCATCATGCTCACCTGTGCAACTCAACATCCTTCTCTTTGAACATTTTAAATACACAAACAACAAATGGTGCAATTTGCTTTCATCGGGCTTTTCACAAAAGTTTCAAGAGCTGTAAAATCGGAACATAACGGTTACCTGTGATTCATAAAGTGACAGATGACCCGGGAGACCTCCACCTAGGAAAAATAAATCTTAAAATGCAATTTTCACACTCTGGGGTGTAACTACCCTGCCTTGGGAGTGTCACTGCAGTTTTGAAGGGATTAAGACAAAGAGCAGTCTCCATAACTAAGCCAGCTAAAAGTTTAATTAAATACAATTGCTTGCTGTGCTTCCCTTCCCCAAACAGCCTCATGCATATTCATCACTGTAATTACAGCAGTAAAAACCTCCACAACTAATTATGCCATGCTTCTCATCTTCTATATGCCTGGAATTTTTTACATAATTACTACTGAAATTAATTGCAAGTTAGTTAATTTTGCACTTTGTCCTTTCAAGCTTAATTGAAAATTAAAATTTTTCAAACCAGTCATTCTTGAAAGCACGGTGCTTTTACCTCAGATGGTGCCATAACCAAAATGTGATTTTAATAGCTTTTAGTAATATAGCATAGAGGAGTACTGTAAATTTTACCATTTAAAATAAGAGTGTTGCTCTAATACATATGTACCATATCCTTAGTAGTGCTACACTTTTCACAGAATATTCAGGCTACCCAGTGCCACTCGGCCTGTCATGCAGTGCATTAGCATGCCATCCTCTGAGACACAGACTACTATCAGCCCCAGTTAGCTTAGATCATCCTCAAACCTGCAATTTTATTTGACTGTGATTTAAGCATTGTGCCTAATATTTCAAGGGTGACTAGCGATTTTGGATGTCCAGTTCTACAATCAATTTTGAAAAAGTAATGAACATTTCCTCCCCTAAGAGGTAGGGGAAGATGGTAAGAGCCAAAGTTTGACTTGGTCTACAAAAATAATTGCCTGAAAAATTTTGACTTAGGCCAGTAGCACACAGTCTCCTCATTTTCTAGGGTAGTCTCTGTAATCAATTGTGATTTATTGATTTGGGAGTGCCTTCAGTGAAGGACACTGTACAATACAAAATCTTGCTACTGACTAAAGCAGCATCTAAATCTCATGCTGTGACAACAGACAGAAGATGTAGAACCCCTGGATGGGGATCCCAGCAATTTCCACAACACAACTGGTACTCAAAGAGGACGAGTGACACGTCTCAGCAAACCAAAGGACATTTTGGGGGCCCACACCATATAGCCCCAGGTAACTCAATCCACTATTAAGATTATTTTCATTTAAGCTTATGTCCCTAGGATCTTAGTGGCAATATTAGGGGGTTTTGCCCACTAAAATAATTCATTACTGTTTTAAACAAAACAAAGTCTGTATTTCAAACATCTTTTCAATCTTAACTTCAAAGCTTCAATCCTGCTGTGTTTAATCAAATCTATTTTTTTTCATCTGTCAAGAAATCTCGTAAATTTCTAATCAGATAGAAGATTTTCAAAAGCACAAGAGAAGTTTGCTAAAGAGAGCATTTGTTCCTTACTCCTCCACAATCTCTATAAAGCCACTGACTCAATGGGTAAATTTTCTTACAATCTTTTGTTTTCAATTTCTGTAGAATCTTTCAATTCTGTAGAAATATTACAATTTCTGTAGAATAGTTCAATATCTTGTTGCAACAAAAATCAAGGTGGCTGAGGAGTAATTAAAAAAAGCAATTAATAAGAAAAAGCATTGAAAGTCAAGAAAGCTCTTTCAGCAAGTGTTGTAAAGACCTATGGCAAGCGATCCTTACCAGTAAAGCAAATGAATACAGTATTTGTTCTGTCTCAGTAGACTAAGAACTGCCTGTGAGCAGCTGTGAACCTGTGAGCCACATGAGTATTATTAACTAGGAGGTTCTGAACACACTAGACTGGTACAGTGTCAGAAAGCAATGATTTCTGTTTTACAGATAATTTACAATTCAATGAGGAAAAATCCCTGTGTGTTTACTACGTCCAATTTAAAAGTGAAGCAAAACACAAATTCAGTTCTGTGTTTTTATAGACTGACTATAGTTAAATACTTCTAACCACATAAAATTGCAAAGCTCTTTGTAAACCAGTCTCAAAATTTCTTAACCAAAGAAACTTCAATCTGCTAATGGCTAGCAAGTGTTACAGATGCATACACAAAAATACAATGAATAATTTGGTGCGAAATTAATTATTTTTTTGTACTCTGCATCTTTACCCGATGGAAGTCTTCTATGCTCTTATTCAAACCTCAGAAAACATGCTTCAAAAATGCTAGTTCAGATCTCCTAAGATTTCTCAGTGCATACCTACATACTACACTAAGAAGCATTTTTAAAACCTAAAAAGAACAAGACAGAAAAGAAGAAAAATCAGATTCTGTCAGTCTTACACATGTTGACAGTCATTTATTTCAACTACCCCACCACAATACTTCTGCTTTAATTAAACATTAAATCAGTCAAGTAGGCATGCAGATTTAATTACTGCTGTGGTTTAAAATGAGCTTATTTTCCCTTGAAGCCAGTGAAGGTTAGCAGGTTGACCTCAGTATAATGGAAAATCCTCAGTCTGGCAGGATGCTGGACACGAATTTGTCCCTTATGGCACAGTTTAAATATCATTCTCAGTAATACAATGCTTACAAAGAAGTACTGGTTTAACAAGTTTAATCCAAACATACCTGAGGTCTACGGCAACTGAATACTTGACGGAAATAAATCAACCTGTTTTAGGGAAATAGCCTATTAAGCACTGTCAGCTCAGTAAGAGTGGACCTGATGCAGAAGTCCCCAAATATCCTCATGTTTGATTGATACTTTTGTCCTCTGACTCATCATTGTGACCATTTCACTCAGCCACCTCAGTACAGCAGTAAGGGTCAGGTCACTTAGAGTGAAACAGTCAGAGCTCTCATAGGGGACAATGCATGGTACAGGAAAGGGGAAAGAAAAGAGGAGTCTTTTAGGCCACATGGCATCAGTTCAAAGCATTTCCCATCACACAGGAGAGTGAGGACTGTCACCTCGAGCAGAGTCTCTTCCTGTTCACACCAGGGGTTTGGAAGAGACCAAGAACACACCCACCACAATGATGGTAAGAAGTTCTGTTCTCTCCTGAGTTATGTCCTGCAGGGACTTCTGGGATAGCTGTCAGCAATCTGAAACCCACACACTGATTTCCAGACCTCTGTGAAGCAAAATCTGTGTATGTCTTCATCCTTTTTCTGCACTAAGATTTTAGACCAAGAATCTCAAAGGCTGTATGTCAGCTGCAGACAGTGATTCTGGTTCTGGGCAAAACCCAAGCAATGAAAGCAATTACTTGCTTAGTGATAGATCTGAGTAGTTGAAAACAGGGCAAAGCTGTTTAGAAGAAAGCAACTACAGACATTCGTATTTATTAAAAAAACATAAGTATTAAGTGAAAAGCAACTGGCAGCTGAGAAGGTACTTAGTAATACAGTCCTCTTGCATTTAAAAATTGCAGATGTTCCTGAGTATCTTTGCAACCCTACTCTAATACTCTGTCTAGACAAAAACACCATAGAATGTATAACATATGACACTTTGTACATCCTCTGTGGGGATTAAGCAATAAATCAGGTTTTCAGATTCAGAAAAATTGCATTCTTTTGAAAGTGACTTGCCAAATTTCAGTAAGGGAAAGGTTTTCTGCCCTTGGGAATAAACCCATGATGCTTTCAGGATGAGTACCAAGAGATCATATACAGGAAAATAATTGAACCAGTTTTTAAGTAATAGGATCTGTAGAGCTCAAGGAGAAAACAATGACATATTCTGTGCTGCACAGCCTCTTTTCAATGCTGCATCTTAACACAAACACTCCAAACTTGACACTCATTGTACAGAACAAATATTATGCATGTTCTTCATTGCATGCTAATTATGTAACAGAACTGCAGCATTATGACATTTAACACAAAATCAGTATTCTTCTATTCTCCTTCTTCACTAGCATCTGATAACAAAGGAAATTGGGGTTGTGTGATTCTTTCATCTTCCCCAAGTTACTGAACCCACCTAACCTTTAGGTTGTGGCCTAACAATCACAGAGTTAATGCAGGAAACAGGACATGCCAAGTCTCATACCTTTTGCAAGGACTGCTTATGCTTTTCTACACAGTGCAACATGTAAATACATGAACCCTACTTATGGAGAACGGAATACAGAGCTGCCTCCTCCCATGCCTCTTTTGCATCATCCTTTCTCTTCCTCCCCCTTACCAGCCCAAGGACTCTCCAATTCTCTCCTACAAAGCAGTAAAATGTAATAAAAAGAGTGTTTCCACTCATATTCCCTGAAGCTGTAGAGTTCAAGGCTCTCTCTTAAGGTGTTTTGCTCTCAATCATTTTAGGATGAGAGCAGCAAGATGTTCCAAGGTGTTCCATTCTCCAACAAAGATTTAACTAACCGTGATAGAGGATGAAAGGGACAAGCAGCTTATGCCGAGTCTTTCTGAGGTAAGTGGATGCAAATGTTACATTTCTGGTGGAACTTAATCCTGTTTCTGCATCTGAGTCCTTCACTGTGGGAGTCTTTGGTAAATGAACTCCAGCTGAGAGCATCCCAGTCAGATACATGTGCGAAACTAAAGCCAAACTGCTTTGCCGCACCCAAATGGAAGCAGATACAGAACACTTCAGCTGCATTAATCTAGGTACCTTTTTGGACTAACTGCTTGCTATGCAGCGGCACAGATCTTTCAGAACCACATCCTTCTCATTCTGTTGTCTCAACCATTACCATCAGCATATGTGGGATAGATTAGCAACAAACTTTCTTTCTGACTACGTCTTCGGCATAGTTTCTTTGTTGAAACTCTACATGTAATTATTCATTTGCTTACTAGTTGCTTGCTGTTTCACTGCTAGTGGATATAGAGCATTTCACTTAATGAATCTTATTTAATGATCCTTTATACTGCACTGCCTTTTAAATAAGGGGATCAGTGAAAAAATCTACTGCATTACGTCATACAAGGCAAATACTTTCTAAAATAAGGAAAATTTCCTTTAATCAGACCAACTTCATCTGTTCTATTTACTTATACTTGGTGAATGCATGCCACAAAGCATAAGCATTTGCCATGGCAATACAAGGTATGTGATAAACATCTTAAATACTTTAAGCAAATTCCTTCTTTTCC
The DNA here is from genome assembly GCA_013397725.1 of Rhagologus leucostigma. NCBI lineage: Eukaryota > Metazoa > Chordata > Aves > Passeriformes > Rhagologus > Rhagologus leucostigma. Next base: position 83,379 of record VZTD01003430.1, on the reverse strand, counting down.
AGCACACGAAAACTCCTATCCATCCTATACCGTGAATTTTTAACACTTCAAGGGGTGATTTAAATAAACCCTAACTCAGACTGAATTGTATAGAAATAGTCCAAGGCTATGACTTTCTCCTGTAACTAATGACACCCTTATAAAACACATAGTACATGCTCTTCACTGTTTTTCTTGATATCTTATAGTAAACCAGGTATCCTGGAATTTTCCTTTCACCCCTTCACTCTGACAAACTCCTCATCATTAAAATATCATAAAAAGATGCAAGCAAATGCTTTCATCTGTCTAGAAGAATATTCTGGAATAGGCTGAAAAGCAAGAAACAGAAGATAAAGACCTCCACTGTTCAAGGCAAAATGTGTCCACGGATTAAGTCTGCTGCTCATTACCAAAAGCTCTTTGGTAGGAAGAAAACATGCCAGGAACCTGTTGTCCCATAATATATGTAAATGTATATGAGAAAAGAACACATCTGTTAAGACTGCAATTATGTTCACTTTTGATTGCTCTGGACAACCAGTTAACAAATAACCTGCACTGCTGACTCAAAAAAATTAACTTTATACTCCTTCTAGTTAATACGGATGCTTTTTCCTCTGGAAGAAAAATACATTTTTCTGTAGTACCCGGAGTTGTGAGTGCAGGTTTGCTGTTCTGCCTCGTGGTTATACCGTGCATTTAATTCATATACCATTTAAGATAAAATAATATTAAGTTTATGATCCTGTCGGCTTTTAAAAGCTAATGATATGTGCTACTTAAAGCAAACTGCAAGCCCAGTGGGAGGCATTATAATTAATACCGTTTGTTCAAAGAAAAACAAATGCAATTCCCCCTCATCTGTCAGCCAGCTGTACTGCAACCTGAATGCAAGGAACAAGGAACAATAAAGCAAGCGTGTGAGAAAATCAGACAGAATTGGGGCTTGACAAAGAACAGTAAGAATATAAGCCAAATGCACCAATATCAGGCAGAAAGATTTGAGTTTTGTAACATCTATTTAATAAATATAAGTTTTCCCCATCTGTTCTTTCAGGTTTATTTTTCCTAGCAGAGATTAGCAGGCAATTTCGAAATGCTCTCTCCTAAGGAGAGCTCTTCAATTGTATTTATAAATTATGAGAGCTTGCAAATTCAAGCACGGAGGAAAAGCATAGTAGCAAACAGGGGAAAGAACAAAGAAAAGTTCGCACAGCAGAATAGGCCATGGGAATTTCTCCCCAGTCCCTGAAATCACACCCACACCAATGAGTGGCATCCCATTAGCCACTAATCTGATATTGATTTTAATCTCATTTACATCAGATTAATTACTACAATACCAGATGACTTACTACTCATTTAAAATGGAGTACGTTATACTCAGATCAGGTCCTTAACATTTTGGACAATCTTAATATTGATTCCCCCACAGCAACTAGTCTTGCAGAATTCCTCTCAGTAACATCTACAAAGCCATTCTTTTAAAAGATTTTTTTAAAACAACACCACCAACAAAATCTCAAGACTGGCTGTGAAGCACTCACAACAAATTTGATCAGTACTTGGTAACAGTTTCATGCTCCAATATTAGTATGGTATTTCCAAGCACTTGCTGAGGCTTGAAACGACAGAGACATTTCATTTTTCGCACTGACGCAAATGTAAATTTATTAACGTGCTGTGCTGCTGAAGTAAGACAGCCTCCATCTGAGTGAGAAACCAGTCTTGTGGACTACAGGTTAGCCAACAGCTTCCAGGTAGGACATGTGGATGAGAACAGGTATCCTTGGTAGAAATCTATCTAGACAATGGTAGGGATGCAGCCTCCTCCTCTCCTGCTGAGACCAAGTGATCCAAGAGCTGTCGGCTGAATATTTAGGTTGAGGTGTACATAAATGTACGGCTGAGTTTAAACTACCATGTCAGTAGCAATGTATTGTTGGGCATGTCTTCACACACGGAGACCTGCACAGTTTCACTTTCCTTCATTGCTGGGCTTCATTTATGACCAACATCTGTTTCCATCTTTAAATTATTCACAAATTAAGACTTAATTTTGAAAAATAAGGAAAATATTCAACCAGGTCTTCTCCACACTATTTATAAAATTCACCTGGCCCATGAGAGGAAAATCAAGAACCTTCCTCTTAGCACATTTCTCCTCAAAACACAGGGTATGCATTTCTTCTAACTGGGTTAAAAGGAAATGGGTGGGTAATGACATGCACTGCAGATCTACTTAGGAAGAAAATAACTCAAAATCTGGCATTCATGAAGTTTTAAACAAATGAATCTTTTCTTGCACTGTTTCTTCTCCTTCCCTCCCCCCACACCTCTACGAACATGAAAAAAACCTAAATCTAATTTATGCAAGTCCCAACACTTATCTTGGTACAATACTTGTATAATAATATACTCTTTTTCAAGCAAAAAGGCAATTCTGAGACCATACAACCTAGAGAAATTCAGGATGGCATCCCTCAGCACCAAACTGGGTAAGTGAAAAACTGCTGTCACCACCAGCATCAGATCTCCTCCTCAGAGTTGAGCATTGCATTGCTCTAATTTTTGCTTAGCTCAGTATTACGGAGTTGTGTATATGATATATACATCATACTTGTTTGGAAGTGTGACCACCATGAAGAAATGCAATAATAGATAACTGTTTTATTGATCATCGACTACTATAAATTTTAATAACTGTTCCAGCCTCTGTTCCTCTCACTTGGCTTTCATACTCTTTAAGGGAATGATGTTTTCACCTCACACAACATATTGACCCCATTTACTGGATTTTCAGCTTGACTGGTCTTTTCTTTGAACTGATGATTTAAAGTGGTAGATACTGTATTTCTAACACATTTATTCAGGAAAGAATTATTGATATATTTTAAATTTGGATAACTTGAAGACTGTTTCACTTAGCTATGCACAGAAACTGAACAGAAGCAGCTAAATGAGCAGCACTGAATACAGAATTCACATCAATGAACTGCATAACCCACATAATATTTTATGGGATGTGGGGTTTATATTAATTCTTTTCAGTATGTACAGAAACACATAAAATTCAGAATTGTCTTCAGAATGGTATATGGGTTTAAATTTTAATGTTTTAGAAGTATCCTTTCAGACTCAATTTCTGAAGATGCCGAAACAAAACAGTGTCTTCTCACTTATCGATTACAAGCAATTAACAAACAAGAGCTGTTCTTTGCTGAGTTGAGGGGGGGACAGGAGCATACCAGCTTTGGATTGTCAGTAAATCAAGAAGCAATGATTTAGAAGCTCCTCTCCCTAGAACCTCCACAGAACATGTGTCATCCCCCCAAACTCCACGGGGCTTGTATGTTGTAACTTCAGGGGAACAGAGGCTGCCATGTACACAGACTGTGTGAACATGATCATTATGAAGATGCTAACAAAGAAATTACTTTCCAAGTAAAAACCCTCAGTAGAACACCAGATGCTTCTTCCCGCTGTTAATTAATAACAGCAAAAATTCTCCCCCACCTCTGTAATAGAACAAAAGCCATTTTACCAAATGAGCCTCAGTGTCTTCTCTGTTCTCATGTTTACTTCATGTTTGGGCCTTCATCATTGATTTGCAATAGAAATTCCCCTTTCTCTATCTATTTCCAAGAAGAGCAGATCTGAATGAGCATAAACTTGTCTTTTGAGGAAGAACACTCTGGAAACATTTTTAATTGCATTGTTTTAGTGAGTAGGTATTAATCTCTTCCTGATAATTAGTGGATTTAATTAATGAAGACAGTCTTTCAAAGAACTAAAATATGACTTTCTAATGCACACCAAGCTCACTGAAAAAAAAAACCCACATAAAATCAGAAGCAGGGATAACATACCTAGAGTCATTAGAATTATATGTCAAGACTACAAAAAGGCTATCCAAGCACTTTATCCTCTCAAAAGACAAAAATTACCTGTGTAAGCAAAAAATACCCAACAAAAAAACCCCAAACAAAACAGAGAATAAAAGACAAATGATGAACTTCCATTCATCATTATTTACTTGCACAGACAAAGCAAAAGAGTGACTTAATCATATTCTGATATCCTGATACTTCTATTTAATTACTGAACTAATTTTAAATGAAAATGTAAACATATGAAAAGTGATAAAAACATTTGGTAGAGAGATTTAGAGGTCAGAGTTGAGTATTTTGAGATCATAATGTAAATGCTTATTTTGCAAATATCCTCTTGTCCTCACATTATTTTTACACAACTCTAAAGTGTTATCTTACAGGAATTCCTAGGTAAAATGGATCTTCAGTATTAAACTGTCTTCTTGCTGCTCAAGAGGATTAACAAGGCATAAAAGAGTCATGCTAAAAAACAAAGATTAATGTCTAGAATCAGACTGTATTGATCAGAAAGGGAACTACATTTTTTTCTGTTGCGCTTCAAATTGCTGATTGATACAAGCATTTTCCACAAACAGAAAAATGCCCATTTCACCCATGCAGAGGTCACACAGCAGTTCTGCTGGCAATCAGGGCAACAAAGTATTAAAAGCTTTTTTGAGAAACTCCTCATACAGGAGCTTCACACTGCTAGAAGTGAAATAATCTACTAGGAGAAACACAATTTGAATTGAACTGCAAACATACAGCAGGATCCAATCAAGATCAGCCTATTCCAAAACACCTTGTTGTAGGTGCCCTGGGGAACTGCATGAATTAACTCCTAACTTTTCCAAGGACATGTCCAAAGGAGAAATGGATTCCCAGCTTCTTCCTGAGCAATGTTTTCAAGTGAACTTGTGACAGTACGTTTCTGTTCTGGTGGATATAAATGACAGGACATTAATAGTTACCGTCTTTTTAATGTCTTTTTACAAGGGCATGTAGAGACAGGACAAAGGGAAATGACTCTAAACTGAGAGCAGATTCAGATTAGGTATTAGGAAGAAATTATTTATGGTGAGGGAGGTGAGACACTGGAAGAGGTTGTCCAGAGAAGTCATGGATCCCCCATCCTGTCCAAGGCCAGGCTGGATGAAGCTCTGAGCAAACTGATCCAGTGGAAAGTGTCCCTGCCCCTGGCAGAGGGCTTGAAACTAGATGATCTTTCAAGTCCCTTCCAACCCAAACCAGTCAATAATTCTATGATTAAGTAAGCAATCAACAAACAGTTTATATAATCTCCAACTATACCCTTTGAAGATAAAGGAAGTGCTACTGCTTTCTTAAAAAATTTGGGAAAAAAATTACTGCAACAGAAACTTGCTGTAAGTCACACAGTAGGATCACAGATGACCAAGGAACTAAATTCATTCTCTCAATTCTTTGATTAGATGGCCCAAGTGTCAAGGATGCCTTTTTTCATCTTTATGATCTCTGGTGACAATTACAGTGTGTCAAGAAGCCTTTAGACAGATCATTCCTATATTTCTCTTCTAGCTAAAAGCAGAGTAGAAATAGCAGAAAAGTATTTTTAAAAATAAAAATTATATCTTCCTTGATTTGCAAAACCAGTTGCCAACAATGCAGATCCACCTAGTAACACTGAGAAAGATCTAGAGCAAGGAATACCTTCACATATTCAGCAAGTAAGCACTCTGAATTGCACTGTCATATGCATGACTAGATGTCAGACTCTCTCCAGCAGCTCTCTTCCTTCTCTGGAGGATGCATTCAAAAAGCTAAGCTCCACAAATACACCTAGAAAATCCTTCTTCCCTAGTAAGATGCTCTGTTACAGAGGGATCATTCGATTCATTATAATACCAATAAAACAGCAGATTAAGATCACAAGACTTACCAGCAATACCCTGCTCCCAAGTCTGTCAATGCAGCCACGGCTACGCCAGCACAAGCAGCTGGGATGTTCTCATTTACTTTGCAATTGGTCTGGAGTACAAACAACAATAAATTCTGAAGCCATAATGGACTGGAAGATTCAGGATAAAGAAATGATATTAAAACATCCTTCTTTACATCTCTGAAGATTAAGACAGCTCCCGCTTTTAGGTGAAGTCTGTTCAGCACAGGATGGTAGTAAATGAAGCATGCAGTGAGTGTCTTCTCACAGATGGGGCTTCAATACCTTTCCTAGATTAGTGACATTCTGCTGAGCCACTGCATCCCCAGCACAAGTCTGCAGTCTGAAATCAAAAATACCTGGGCCATAATGCAAAGTGCTTCTTTGGGTTAAGAAATTTCTTCAAAACAAGTGCCTGTGTCTGAAAACATTGTGCTGGATAGGCATCATCAGTCTTTCTTCAGCTGACCTAAACTCAATGTTGTGGTTATCAACAAAAATATTGGCCAAATCTGTACCTCTGACTGACAGAACAGCACGTGTTCTCAGGATTAACGAGTCTGGACTCATGGTCTCATACCGATCCTATCCTCTGATACAAGGCAGTTTGAAGGAAGACAGTATTGATCAACAATGCCTTATCCATGGGCATACATTTTAATTCTTTGGGGTTGAAAAACAGAATGTTTGTATAAGTGCTTTAGGTTTGTTCATTTTTACAGTAACTGGCTACTTTTAGAAATTCTACTGTAGTTCAGGGGCAATATTATTCCCATGGATCAGGGAACAAAAGAAATAGAGGGTAGAGAAACAGTCACACGGTTTGCATACAGTTATCACAAAGAAGGCAAAGAATTTATAGTACAAAAGGATGCAAACACAAAAAAGCTTAATGTTAATCTGATGTGATGCCAAAGAAATAAAATAGACTGAAAAGAAAATATTTGACAGTACATTCTCTGGATCATTAACAATGTCTAAAAATATCCTTGGTCAGCGGCTTTCCTTGACACAAGCAATCTGTTCAGAAAGGCAAGTCAGCCTCCCACTAAATCCTGATCAATAAAAAAAATCCACAGGATACAGTAACATCTTCTCTTGGCAAGTTAAATAACCAGTGCTTTGAACATCTGAATAAGCATGGTAGTAAGAGAACTAACAATTAAAGTAGCAGAAAGCTGTGGAGGTACATGAGGGAGAAGTGCAGAGGACAGAAGCTGGAAATACCAGTGTTCAAGCTGCACGTCAAAGTGCCTCTCATAAGCACTTGATTTATATAGCTGATCTGAAAACTCATGTAAATAAATATTTCCTTTGGAAAAAAGACCTACTTGGCATACAAGAATCAATCACATGATTACATGTTAATAGACAGAAACAGAATGCTCTGAATGCATTTAATTATAGTAATGGGAACCAGAAGGGAAAACATTACCCACTGGAGTGACAGAGGCGATGGCAAGTTACTCTGATAGAAAATCAAACATTATTCCAGAGCTTTCTATGTGTAGCCCAGAGAAAAATGATCTTCCCTTTGCTCTAACAATTTTAAACTCAAAACAAACTTAGCACTTACATGATACCATTAATAGCAAAACAGAAACTAAAATATAACTAGCATAACCCCGGCACGGCACAATTATATGAAAGGCTGATAATCCCTGTAGAGTGACAGTAACACACCAGAAGAGCTCAGCCACAACACAACCCAGAGCTGACTTCTTTATCTGTACCACAGAAGCACAGCAGCTCTTGAAACAAGCACAAACTTACTTAGCAACAGCTCAAGACATTTCACTCATCCATGACAGAGGCCATGTAGTTGTCAACACAGGAAATTATACACAATTCTGACATTCAAGTGTGAAGTTTCTAATTTTAAAGGTTCATCTTGAGAAAGGTCTAACTCAATTTTTTTATACAGCAAAGTGTCTGAAGTGGCCTATTTTCAAGTCATAAAAATGTGATGAAACAGGAATATCCACAGCAAAATATCTGGGGCAAAATATGGAAAGTATTTCACATTATTTCATCTTTCAAATCAATCCCTGTATTGGACAAGGAGCAAAACAAAACTTTGGACTGTTAAAGCCCACAGTGATGAGCTGAATATGCAGATCATGGAAAACGAGCCCACCAGCAGCAGAGATGCTCTGGATCTGCTGCTCTCTGGAATGCAAGACCATGCCCATTGCAGAGGGTGGCAGGTTTTACCACTGAACACTCACACTGCAGCTCACAAGTCTCCCCTGACAGCGAGACAGCACTTGGGGTGTGATGAACCTGTGATGGTTCAGTGCTTCAGAATGAAGCCTTATCTTCTTTCCTATCTGGCTGCAGACGCCAGGACAACAAAAAATGCAACCGATTTACCTCGCTGGTGTGAGGATGAGGAGTAGTGTTCAAAGCAGACTGTGCTGTAAAGACACTGCAGAGGTTATATTGAGTAATTATCAAGTTACTGCTTTTCACTCTAAGCTTAAAACCACATGGAAGTGATCAGATTTCCATATTTAAAAAAACTGACACTCACCTCTAGCTATACATATCGTTTATTAAATATTGTGCAACAATCAAACTACAAGTCTAGTAGTGCTAAGAAGCTGCATTCTCTTCTTGGCACAACACAGACCTGCAGAGGAAAGTTCTTTGCCAAACATAAAATCCTCTATTTAACAGGTGAAATTCACTTCCATCCTGAACAGCAATTCCAACTTCATCCATTGCAAGCTTCAAAGTCAGAATTCATGGACTAACAATCTTTTAAGGTTAAAGCCATGTTAACTAATGTGCCTTGAAGTATGATCTTGAACCATCCGCCTGTTGAATCCTCTTCGCCACCACGAAAAGCTAGAAGGAATTTATTTTCACAGAAGGATGGGACAATTTGTGAATGCTATTTCCAATAGCATTTGACAGCACTCACAAAAAGTAACTTTGGCACCATGTACCACATATTGTAGCTTCACAGAAGAACACTGTTCTACCATTGCAAATAAATCCTCCCATGCACATCACCTGTCCATACCAGCTTCTGCCTGCACATGACTACCACCCATAAGTAGACTCTGATGAGCTTTCTAATTCTACTTTTTTGGTGGGTGAACTACTTGATGTGGGCACTCCCAGAGCTGCCCTCCAGCCAGGAGAGCTCCAGGCAATGGGGTGTTTCATGGGATGTTCTCATTCCCCTCATGCTGAATCAGACACACAATCAAGAACAAATACATCAGGTCTCCAGACGTAACAGGAATAAGGCTTTGTCAAGTATCACTCCCCTGACAAACACTTCCTGTGTTGTACTAAAAAAATTAGGGACCCAACACTATTTTTTTTTTAACCAAATAGCCAGAAATTTTTGTTCTATGCATTTTCACACAGCCTCACAACACACATCTTTTCTTTAGGAAAGCCAGCAATTATGCAGCAGTAAACCCCCAAGCCTTAGTGGGATGCACACAATGCTATGCAGGACACTGTCTCATTTGGCAAACACCGCCATCACACTGTTAGATTTGTTTGGTTCATACTGTCAGGACGCTTTAAACTTCTAAAGATTAGTTATAAATCAAAGCAACATGACTCTTTTTCAACAGAACAGATAGTTCTACCCAGCTTTTGCGGAGGCAGCTCATGCAGCTCTATAGACAGACACTAATTCTTCTGGCAACTGCACAAGTTAACAAAACCACATTTACATAATAAGATTGTGAAATAAACTCCTGGAAACCAAGAATTTCAAAGTTAACAGTCGGCTCTTTGTCACTGTTAATGATGTGCATACTTGCGTGCATGTGAGTGGGCAACAATCATCTGCAAAATGAAAAAACTGCATTAGCATTAAATTTTGAATTTTCTGTGTCTTGCTTGAGTTGTAGATTTAATTACTTTTTAATACAGGCTTCTTGTCCATTTTCTGAAAAGTGAAATAAATAGAGGGTTATGAAAAATGAAACGCATCCACACAATTTTATTGCTTTAGCCAAGTGATTATTTTAAACTGTTTTAATGTTTTGAAAGCTTTGTCTCAAGTAATCAAACACCACTTTAAGGAGGCTGTTCATGATATTTATGAATGCAATTGCTACAGCAATTTATTGTCAAGATATTAGCTCATTGGGTCTCATAAGTCAAACACAGGATTAGGGTAAATGAGTTTCCTGAGATGCCTGTGACAATGCAAGACAGGAAGAAAGGGAAGAAAAAAGCTACTGCCAACAGTAAAAAATAGGAATTCAGCAAGTGAAATTCTCGCTTTTATCAGGAACACTGCCCTACCACCAGGCTAGAAGATTCACAATATTCAAGGCTTTGTCTCAGATGAAAGCAGAAGATCTTCACCGAAATACAGTCCTGTATTTTAAGTGTCAATACCTGATTTGCAGTTTATTGGCATTTTTCACAGGACTCAGATTACAACTTCCTTTAGTCTGCGCCCCATCACCCTCAATGCAATTCCTCTGGAAAGGGAAAAAAACCCCAGAACTGCCACTACCACGGCACAGAGTGTTCACAGAGAGCAAAGCAGTTCCCTCTATGCGAGCTCTCAGGACTCCCACTTTGCCTTCTGGACTTCTCTGAACCTGTCTCTTCTGAGCAAGCTCTTGTAATGAATTTAGCTACCGCTAGTTTGCAAGGAAAAACTGACAAAAGGATGTACCTAAAAGAAGACAGACTGAACAACCTGAGCTTTGGAAGTCTGTCTGGAAGCATTTTAAAGATGTGTCTTTTAGGCAACACAGCATAAGATACAGTGATAAGTTGTAGGAAATGATGGTGAGTCTGTAGAGTGGGAAATTCCCTCTGTCCTGCAGGAACGAGAACTACACCAGCACTAAGGATTCCTGCTGCAGTGACAGTTGTCCCTCGATGAACCAAACCTGTGCCTCACTTAACGCCCACTTGGGCAGAACATAGGTGGCATCATAATTCATAATAGTAAATGCTTTTAAATGACAACAGACAGGAGTTTTGCCCTTGCAAGGAATGAACATTCATAACCTTGGTTAAGCAAGTGAAACTAGAGAAAGCAGCAGCTCTCTCCAGGGCTGACAGAACATATGGCTAAGGTGCAGCCTGAAATCAAGAGGGAAAAGACAAGTTGATAATCTCTTCTGAAAATGCTCCTACTTACACTTTACTGTCAGTGAACAGACCTCTCCCTCTCCTTTCCTAGCCTGCATAGTGGTAAAGGACCTTGCTGCCCACTTAGATCTGCTTTTGCACCTTTCCCACTACCACTTCTCCACCAAGAGAACTAAAACCACGTCAGCCAAACAGCAGCCCTACCACACACCATTTACCACCAGAGGTGGAAAATTGCCCAGGGGAAGGGTGACACAAAACTGCCAGGCCCACAGGGCGCAGCAGAAAAACCTAGAGCTTCTTACGTCACTAAGAGACACTGTCCAACAGGCAGTATCCCTTTCAGATTCACCAGAAAATGCCAAATAAGCTGGTGTGGGGGACACCAGAGAATTCTCCTCTATTAGAGAAAGAACAGAGTGCCCTCAGAACAACCATTACAAGCAATAACCGCTCCTTTTTGTGTTTTACAGTGGGTAACTACTCCCTCATTTCAGCAGAGCACCCTGTCTCAGCAAATGAAAACCAGTGAACATCCACCTGCCCTTCCAGGCACTCTGCCTGAAGGGCAAAGGAAAGGATTTTCACCAGCAGTGGTGAGACAGGGGCTGGTGCAGCACTGTCAGTGAATGAATGTGAGATGGAGCAAGGAATGACAGAAAGAAAACACCTTTTAACAAGCACCAGCAACAACTGGAAGTTTTAAGAGATACTGGTGGGGTGGAAGAAAGGAAAAGAGGAACTCAGAGATTCCACTATTACGGCCAAAGAGATCCCTGTTTCTACCACACTGAATTCCCTCTGACAGTTTCTATTATTTTCTTCCTCTTCTCCTTCTACCCTCCCATGCAAGGTCTCCTTACCAGATCTGTTTTATGGACATTTCATGCAATACTTGGCAAGTAGAACACTCTTTTGCTGCCTGAAATCATTTTCATACCGCTTGAAAGTGCCTAAGAAAGCAGATGCTGTTGAGCACTTGCTGAGGCTGCAGCAGAGCTACCTTTCCGCCACAGCAGCTGGACACCAGGCAGAGCTCCCTCCTTGCAATGAGCCCTGGCCATTCCCTGGGCCAGGCAGGGGACAAGGGCCTGGAACTGGATCTTGCCCAAGGAACAAGCTAAATAGGGAGGGGGAAACTCCCAAGCATCTACCCCGAGGCTCACAAGATACACTTTCAGTCTGAAACACTAAAAGGAAACTATGTAGGGCAAAAGTAAGGTTCAGAAAGTGAGATCCAGCAAAAACATAAATAGGTAATAAATTCAGCTGGACTGAGGATGGATTCATGTGATTTACCAGTCACTGACTCTGCAAATCAACCTCAGTCACATCCATCCATGGAGAGAGAAACTAGTGCCAAGAAAAATGAAAGAAAATCCTTGTTTGATCATTGTTTTGAGTTCCAGAGATCAAAAAAGCCCAAACAGTATAATAAATAATAAAAAATGAAGTCATAACATCTGTATCCCTCTTGTACTCCTCTGAAATGAAGCACCTATGCAAACACATGAGACTAGCAGAGAAAAACCCTCATAACAGATAGAATGCAGAGGACAGAATGAGATCAGGACATGATGAACCACGCACAAAACGTCAATAGAAAGGTCAATGTTTGAAGATGAAGCCACAGTGCAGCAGTTTAATAACTTCCTAATGACAAAATGGGCCGAAATGCAGCTGATCGAACCACTGGAAAAGTAACAAGCTAAAAGACAAGCTCAGCGCTACTGATCCTACCTCTGGACAACGAGAATCTTCTTTCAAGAGTTATTTAGCAAGACCCAGCAAGAACTGGTCCAAGAATTCTTAATAAAAAAATGCAGCTGGGATGGAGTGTTCATTAAAAGCAGGGAGCACATTTAATGTACAATTCACAGAAAGACTGGAAGCAGCCCAGGGCGAAGCTCACTAATCTCAGCACCAGTTTTCACCCAAAAGAGCTGAGATAAATTCACTACCCTATTAAGGAAATCAAAGATCTAGAGAGTTTGTTCTGGATGCAAAAGACAAAAGAAAGGTAAAAGTTAAGAGCCATTCTGCACTACAGGCTTGTAGAGGCCCTGAAACCATACAGGCTATGTAACACTTGAGTTTTCCTTGGCTTTAGAGCAGAGGTGAAGCTAGAACAGGAAAACGTGAGAGCTGCAGTTACAATAATCCCCCAGAAATAGTAATTAAATCCTCACAGCCTGAGGCGTTGAAACTTAGACTGAACAAAGCATAGGAGAGCGGTGCAGGACAGGGCAAACTGAATTGTCAGGATATGGTGATCCTTTCTGAAGCCTCTAACAAGGAAATAAGTGGAAATAAGGACCCTGATATCTGCTCCAGTCAGCATTCTTTCAAGCAGGGAGAAGCCTTGCTTGTATTGTTATCTTTGGTGCTTCATTCTTTACCTTGTTTAATGAAAACCCACATTGACGTTATATAAAAAGAGAGATTTTTTCAAATTTGCGTAAGAGTACAGAACCTACTAGAAGTTGACCTTACTTGTGCATCTAAGCATACGCCTTGGAAAAAAATCCACTTCACAGTTTTTGGCTTTCTTGTTGGGATAGAGCCACAGCAGGCATAAGAGAGACACATTCCTTTCTCAATGTGAAAAGGGCAGAGGTGTGCAGCACCCTCTTCATTTCCCTGGCCCTCTCACTGCATAGTAAAAGTAGAAAGGAAAAGGGTATGAAAAAGAAAAGAAAGAAAAAGGAAGAAACTAAAGAAGCCCATCCTAACTACCAGGAGAAGAGATAGAATATGATGTGATTGCAATTCCAGAGGCAACTGCCATAAGAGTAAAGTAATGGTTTTGGAGAGGCAGTCCTGCAGCCCCTGGAAAGCAACAAATTGAAGAAGTCTGAATAATTTTTTTCCCTCCTCTATCTCCTACAACTGAAAAACTTGGAGAAAAGCACAGCAGAGAACTCCACCCTGTTACGCATGACAAAGATTTGTGGTTGAAAAAAGCCAGGGGAGATTTTTCTCTGAAGCATCACTCACAGAACTCACAGCAGTGAGGAATGCTTCTAGACAACTGCTGGCAGCAGCCTGCACTCAACTCAGCTGCAAAGGCTTCCTCTTCCTCCTCCCTTTTAATGTATGAGCGGGCAGCAGTTCCTGCTCTGCACCCCAGCCTCTGCAGAGCCACATTTGCTGCTGTGTGCTGCACATGGTGGGGATGGCCAGAGGCTTGCCCCCAGCTTACACTCCAGAAGCGGACTATTAACCCAGTTCTTGTGGAAACTTCCTCCTCTAGCAGATGTTTAATGCAGCAATCTCTTTCAAGACACTCCCCCTCCCACCACCTCCTTCCACTGCAAGGGCTTGGTTCCGGTGTCCAATGGGAATGTACTGCAGCCAACAAATACACCTTATGTCAAAAGCATCAGGACACTGCCCCCACCTAGCAAACCACAGGCAGGGAACTGCTAGCAACATCAGAGAAACTCGTGACATACGCTATAAATCACGGCCACAAACTATAAGCAGTACAAATAATATGGCAAAAAAGGCAGAAAGGAAGTTCCTGCTCTAACAGCTATAGCACAACCAGAGCAGAAACTGACTCCTTTTCTCACCTGATTGTGAACTGCAGACACCACTAAACTTACATTAAGTCTCTGCTGAAAGAAACACATGACTGCTATGAATACTGCCAGCTGACAACGTTCTTAGAGGGCCACTGTCTGGCAGAGGGCCACTGTCTGGCAATGGCATCAGAGAGAAAAGATGTGGTCCAGAGATGGAACAGAAAGGAATGTATACACAGTCTTCTCAGGGAGATGTGTGATTCCTCCTGCCCACGGGTTTTGAGGGTTTTCTTGTATTTATGTTTTAAGCCTAGATGATCTCCTGCCCCTCCAGGGTGACACTAGAATAGGAGAATAATGATTCAGTAGGGAAGATTAACCTGAACAGAGCAACAAAACTTAGTGGTGTTTTAACTAGAGGTCGTAGAACGAAGTCTGGATATGGCTTAGCGCACAGTTGCCCTTGTTTGACACCTCCAGAAAAGCCAAAAGCAAACATGTGACAAAAGATTAAGATGCAAACACTGAAGACAGAAAGAAACCAGAAAGCAAACAAACAGAAACAAGCAAGAAAAAGCCTCTGATGGCTTACAGGAAAGAAGGCAATTTAAAAAAAGGGGGGGAAAGCACAATTTTGACTTAATTTCTTTACTTGAAGAGTTTTTCCAACAAAGGAAAGTAGAGGATATGGTGAGGGTGAAATGATGAATGAAAGAGCACAGAAACAGGAGAAACATGTTCAGTATGTTTCCTCTACTCTGTATTTACACCAGGCTTTCTGGAAAGATTGACCATATTACTGATGTACAGGTAAGAAAGACACAAACCAAAAGCATTCCTGTACCTTGCTGGGAAATTCATTATTCAAAGGTTAACTCATTGCACAGTGTTTTTCCATGTGCTTCGTTTCCACCTCAGACAGGCCATACAGCTTGCAGAGGCATCTGTTGGGATATGTCTTTAAAATGTGGGCTCACAACACCAAGTCTGCACATTTCCTCAGGCACCTCCAGCCAGCGCTCCTTCACACACAGAGCCTTGAATTACATCCACCTTGGCCAGGACGGCACTCTGAATATTTTCTTGCAATTATCAGTCACGGTAAGAACCTGATCTCATATAGCTGCCAACTAACCATCAACTGGGATTTACATACCAAGAGGTGCAAAAGGTAGACTAGAAAACAAGGGAGAGGCCAGCAGTGGCTTCTACAAACATTCAGTGATTCAATCACACTTGTGCTGTGAACTCAACAAAAAAACCAAGAATTTGGGCTCAGGATTGCAAACCTCGGCAGCTAATTCATCACAAAACTGATCGTGTGCGCATATGAATAGCAGGTTACCACCATCTCAGTCTTAACTATATGAGCTGCCTCCCACACAATAGCAATTGACAAGACCAATGGCCAACTGACCCTTTCATGAAACACAATTAAAAAAAAAAAAGCAGGAGGAGCATGGCTTAAGCCTCTACCTATGATGTGCACCTGCTATTTGCACAGCAAGCTCTGCTCACCGCCACCAGACCTCATCTTTTATCACAACAGCTGCTTCCATCCTCTCATTCCTGCTGTAGCCACCCTGCTGTCTGAGCCCATCTCTGAAGAACCTCCCTATCCAACCTACCCCCAACACACTTGTTCCAATCTAGTCAGACAAATTTGGCTTTAATACCAAATAAAAACATCCAAAAAATCAACCTGGAATCTGTTCAGTTTTGAATGGAACATACGGTCTTCTCATCCCCTTTTTTGTGGTTGATCACAGTTGACCAGCTTCTAAACAAGGATACAACTTCCCTCACAGCACTGCTTTCCTGAAGTCACATACTTACTGTTTTCTAATTCTAGAGTACGAAAAAAGAAAATTAAATTTGATGGTCACTTACTGTAAGGACACTCTCTTTCCCATACAATATTCCTTACAACTATGGGTTCTTACACGTATCAGTGCAAAATACCTTGCAGAGCTTCCATTTTAATTGCACATAATGTTCCCTTTCCCTCAAACTAAGTCCAAACCACCTCCTCACAAACCAATCAGCAAGGCTCCAGCCATCAGGGACTTCAAAGTTATCTGACACAACAGTTCAAGTTTTAGTTCAGAAAACCTCTGAAGTCTAGAACTTGTGCTGCAGCACAGTCCTAAGTCTTCTCCTGTAGAGAACCATAAACACCATTTGCCATGAAAAAACCTGCCTCAAAAAGTCTAAAAGTGTTTTCCTGACAGCCATCACTCAGTCAAGGTTGGTGTTTGCTTGCTATTCAGCATGGAAGGGGGAGAGGGAAATGACAATATAAGAAAAAACACCTGAACAAATGGAACAAGTCAGTTTTTAATTCCCACAGGTTTCAATGCAGTGTAACACATTTCCTAACATCTTAACAAAAACACCAGATCCTCAAAATTATTTCCACTTAAGAACTCGTTGGTAATCACTGCATTAACTGTAGTGCAATAATGCTGTTACAATAAATGAAGCTTTGAAAGCTTCTGCTTTGAAGCCCCAGAGGATGTACTTCAGCACCAATGACCAGACCCCACAGTGACCGGCTGGTGCACTGCAGGTGACTGACAATATTCAGAAATTATGAATTATATTTATTTTCTTCAAATGACTTAATAATCTTTTATAAACCTTTCAAAAGTTAAAAGTTCGGTATTTTTCCCATGCAAAATAGAGATCAGGCACACAACCCAAACTGCCCAAGGTCATTTACCACACGAGCAGCAGTGAGCATCAGGCAGCTCCAGCTGCTGCCACCTCTGTGCTCAGGACATGTGAACAGACACTCCAAATGTCCCTGCCTTCAGCCATGTTAATAGAAATATCTTCTGTTTCCACGTTATGTTAAACATTTTATTTTCCATGTTAATGGAAACTATTTAATCATAGGGCATAGGTATCAACAGGAGTTCTGAACCCAACACTTCCCACTCACCAGGTTGTGACCTCCCTTAATAGCCCGTACCTGTTTTGACACCTGAACTGAACTTGAACAGAGATGCTAAAAGCACTTCATGGCACCATACCCTCCACGCTCCTCCCCCTGCTCGTTCTCCAGGTTTTACTGTTTGCATAGACTCTACATTACAAATAAACAGAAAATTAATTATTCAGCTTCTAATTCCCATTGCATGTTGATGTTTATGTAATTGAAAACCATATAATTACTTTATGTTTTAACATCCCTCATAAATATGGATATTTTAACACAATCCTTTACAGCAAATTAGCACCAAAAATCTGGTAATGTGAGATGGAAGCATGAGTGACTTTGGCAAGCTCAGGGAACAGCAGGAAGACTAAATACTGGTGTGATGTCTCTCATCACTTCACAATTCTCAGCAGGCAGAAGAAAATCCACTGCAGCTCCCAACTTTGCTAGGAAGCCTGATCAGACTCTGGGACACCAGTTTTAACGCAAGAGCAGCAAAGAAGGAAAATCTAGAATTCAACAGCCTCGTCCTTCACACATTTACAGGTACTGAAATGCTTGGCTGAGGATGAATCTCAGCTTAATCTAAAGCCTGGAAAGAAACTTCCTTTTTCATGATAATCCACTTACTTATCAAGTTTCACTCACTAGTTTTAGATCAGGCAGTATGAAATACCTTTCTCTGGAACCTCGGCTGGCAACTTGCTTGGGCTTTAAAAATCACCCTCAAGCAATTTGTGCTTGAATACACACACAGCACACCGGCATAGCAACTGAAGTGTGGTCTGCAACAACGAAACAAATGCTTTTAGCTTCAGCTGCAGAAAGTTAATGCTTTGCTTCCATTGACCTGGCTGGGACTAGCACTTGGAAGGAGTGGGCATGAAGATACAGTAAGGTCTGGCAGATACACTTTGATACTGATACCACCTCAGTGATTTGGTGTCCCCCACAATTCAGTTTTCCATGCCTTTATTTGTCCTATAGGATGATATAGAATCATATTTTCTGTAAGGCAGAGTAAAATTGCAGCTATGCTAGTGCCGTGAAGTGAAACCACTTAGAGAAAAACAAGAATTACTCTAAGCAAGGATTTCTCAAAATAATAGACACAAACTGCCAAGGCCTATTGAGGTCCTGTACTCATGGGATCACCTACATTTCTGAGGGCAATTCTGCATTTCTACAGGTTCTTCTTTCAATGAACCAAGTGTATTGCACCAGCACAGATTCTAGCTAAAGGGACATCTGGCTGACCTGGAGTCACTGCATTTATTCTTGTTGAGCAAATGTCAGTAAAACTTCTCAGCAGAGCTTGGTAATCCTGCTCTAGAAGACTGTCTACACTGAAAACATACTGCTTTAGGTCAATCACATAATCGGCTTTGTACTAAACTGCTACAGCATCTGAATGGAGACACTTTTACACCTGGTCATGTTGGCTTTGCTTGTGGCTTTACCTTTGAGTAAGAGCACACATACAAGCTCTGGCAGAGCTCACACGTCACAAATTATTCCCAGATATAAGTGAAGTTGTGAAAAGACACAGATTTTAACCACGTGCGAAACTAGTTACATCTGGGGGCAGAGTTGCAGCCTGACGTTTTAGGAGCCACACCTTCCAACTTTACTGCTGGCAGCTGCAGGGGGAAAGAACCAAACCAAACCAAAATAAAAAACCTACCCCGAAGTCTGACACTCAGGTAGCTGGGATCTGTTTTTCTCCCCACACACAGGTATAAGCAGCAAAACTGGTCTTCTTGCCAATTCCATTGCTGCACAAAAAAACTAGTCCAGCTCCTAAGAAGAAAGACAGACAGTGGTGGTCTCTGCCCAAGTCCCAGTGAAAACTGCTGAATGCAGCCCCCATCCTCAAAAGTTCATCTTGGGAAATCATTTCTATCCAGTGGTTACAGACACAACAATGCCAGACCATGATTTGCAAAGGCACTGAAGCATAAATTAACCTCACATTTTTTGCTGACCCGGTTAACGGACACAGGTCTCAAAGCTAGATTTAGGCTACAGCATTATTACTTACCTGAGATTAATGTCAATAATCAGGCTAAACAGCAAGGTTTAACTAAAAGTGCAGAGTTGATGGGACCAGACCTGGTGGGAGAGCCATCCAGACTAGCTCCCAGCTGGGCTTGAAAGTAGAATTACAGGTTGGGGCAGGCCAGTCTGATGAATGAGGGTTAAAAAGCGAAACAGAAGAGACAGCCAAGCTAACTCCCACTGTGCTAGCGAGAGCGTCTCTTCAGTACTTAACCCAGGAAACCTCTGTTGAGGCTCTTCCATGACACGTGTTTGCTATGACAACTCCCATTTTCCAACAAAAACCAGAGGTTGTCCCTGTACTGAAACTGCACTAACAAAAGGTTTCATTTTAAATACAAATACAATTATCATTTTCTACAGTAACTGTAGAAAATGCACTTGGTCATCTTACCTGGAATTGATTTGTTTTACAGCAAGTCAAAAATTAACATCTGTGCCTTTTATTTGGATTCCCTCCAATGACAGCAAGAGGACTTGCGTCTGGCATCTACAGTCCAGCAACAGGAGCCTTTTGCACAATTAAATCACACTGACATCTACGAAAAGTTAATGCAATTCAGCAGCCAGGACATGGCATGACACGCCAATACATACAGCGTATTTCAAACACCTACATGATGTTATACACTTGTGGAAAATGTATTTCACAGGAATGTATTTATTTTTACTAATGAGAACTCAAGAGATAATTTAATGAGCCTCAGGATCAATGGGGAAAAAGAATGTCCTTTATTTCACACTTGTCTTCCTCAAATGTAATATTTTATAACCTGTTTTTGAAGTTTTGAAGAACAGGCAATGAAACTGGATATCCATGTCATCACCTCCTTCTGGAACTTTTAATTAGACATAAATGCCACAAAGTGAAGGTAAGAATATCTAGACACAATCGTTAAGAGCTCATATTTCTTCTCTGCACAGGTGAGAAAACCCCATGCCTTTTCAGGCTCTATTCCCAGCTCTTCTTATCTGCCACTTGATGAAAGAAAAGTATCTGATAATCCCTGCATCTCCTGTTTTGTAAGTAGCATGAGAACTGCAATTTCAGTTCCAGCAAAAAAAAAAAACCAACCAACCAAAAAAAATTAAAAATCATGGTATTACAATAAGACTCCAACAAGGCACTCCAATGAGACCGGCACTTCCATGATGGGAGTAAGCTGTGCCTTGAGGGAAGGCATCCTGAAATACATCTATCTACAGAACACGGTTAACACAAGCTGGAGGCACAATGTTAGTTCTCTGTCCTTACTATCTTCAAGAAATTGCTTTCAGGTCAAGATGATTGTTACCAGATCCTATTTTCCTTCCCTATTATCCCTGATAAAGCTGTTGGTAAACATCGTGACTCCTAGAGACACAACACCCCATCCAAGATTTGACCTCGGACATAAAACTGATTCTTACAGTAGTCAAGTCATCATCTGCTGGTTACTTTGAGCTTGAAGCCATCAAAGGTGGGCTGAGCAGGAGATCAGGTGAAGAGTCTGGACACTTCCCAGATCTAGACATCTTTTTAAATAAGTTTGTTGTCCATTTGAAGACTTGAAGCCATTGCTTGTCTACTACCACATTATAGTTGCTCTTAACAGAGCATCTGCTCTCCAAGCAGGGGCAGAATAACATTTTGGCAGCATGTCTTTTATTATTCTGCCAAAATGACAGGCCACAGTGCCTGTAGAAGCACATGCTGGTCTACAAGGAGATTATTCCTCAGCTACATTTGCCTGTTCTGCAACAAAACCTTGCTGTACTCACAAGCTCGGGGAGCTGAGAGAAGCAGCAACTCAAATCCACTTGTACCAGCTGTCTGGACATGTGTCTGAGCTCCCCACATCTATTTTAAACTGCTTTAATTCCAAAGCCTCCATGCACAGTGAAGTAAGAGTTCCTCTCTTGAATCCACTCAAAAGTTACCATGTTTCTGAACGAGTCTAGGTTATTATCAGCTGTTCTTACCAAGTGATCAACAATCCATTTTAAAAATTATGGTCTGGCCTGGGAGGCAGCACAGACCACAGAGTCCACGTGCTGTCGAAATTAATGCGCAGATGAACTCGCCAGTCACCTGAAAGGTCAGTACCAACTACACAAACACCTGCCTGCTGTAGCTCACCTTACCTGTTAGTCCCCATGCAGAGGGATCCATTTTTTCTTGACAAGAACCCTCTCAAATAAATAATCTTTTGAGCAAAAAAAAAGGGAAAGAAGAGGAAGTGTGGATTCAGGGAGTGGAGGAACATAGGAAAGAAAAAATTCACAGATACAAAAACATTTCCATCTAGCAAGTATTACAAAAGAAGGATATTAGAGAGCTAAATATGGTCAGGCAAAGCCTTCATTTAATAAAACATTCAGTGACATTTTATTTGTATCCTTCCTTATGTTTCTGCTTCTATTCCGTCTGCCTCTGAGTATTAAATTCCTGCTGCAGGCTGAATTTGGGCTAAGATTATGCACGATAATTGCACGTTGAGCTTCAGTTTACAGACTGAGACAATAATAAGTCAAAGAGACTCAATAAAAGGAAACGTATACAGACAGGATCAGACTACAAAGCCTTGGGATGTCTAAGTGATACCACAGCGATTGGGAATTTCAGAATTCCAATTTACCATGTGCAAAGGGCTGGTTACAAGCTCCACATGGAGTGGGATGTTCTGGGAGCTATTTGTGTTTCATAAATTAGGTTTTGTGGTATTTTATTGAAATTTAGAGTACGTCTGTTCCACTTAGCTGTCAGTTCTAAAACCCACCTTGCATTGCAACTCAATAACGCAAACATTAGCAATGGCCTTAGTGCTTACCTCTACAGCCAGCCCACTTCCAGCTTTGCCTGTAACTTAATCCACAGAAATTATCATTACAGAGTTTGTATTATCATGCAAAAATTGATTTTATTAAGCCAACATTTTGAACGGTTTTCCACTTCCTAGACACAGGGTCAGATTTTTTATTTTTTAATATGCTGATAAGTTTTATATAAGCAATTTATAAATGCCACAGAGAAAAGAATAGAGACTTCTAAAACTGTGTATGCTTCTAAATCGTTTTAGAATACGGGAGTATATAAAAATTCTAGTGCAAATTGAATGAAAAGATATGCAAAAAATAAAAGGAGGAGGTATCCACATGTACAGCAGTGGACATTACCAAATACACAGGACAAGAATTAACTTCTGAACACTTGCAAAATGTTTGGTTTATAACTTGACCACAATGGTAGTGTTTGCAAACAACTGCAGAGCTAGAATTTCAGGAATATTACTGAAGTCAAGAGCCTCTCTTTACAGCAGCAGACAGAGTGAATACAGACTAGCGGCAATAAAACTCCCTTTCCTAGGCAACAGGGTTAAAGCTAGTAAAGGTATTTAGCAACTTAGATGGAAAGAAAAGAAGGGCCATGAAAGAAAAACGGGTTTGAATTAAACTACCCAGTATGCTTTTGTTAGTGTTAAAGTCTTCTAAACTAAAAGTACAAAATGAAGGAGAAGAAGCACGGTGAGGACACATTCAGATTAAAAAAACCCCAAACCAATTAAGAGAATAAATTAAACAGAGTCCTAGAGCTGAACAAATTTACATGGTTGTTGGAAGATACTGAGAAGGAATAATTCCTTTCCAATTCAGTGGATGCCTGCCACAGAACAGGAAATCCCCCCAGCGACAGACAGGCGTGAGGAGTACATGCAGAGTAGATGCTATGAATGATTAGCACTGTCAGCTAAATAAAGGCATAGGAGAAAAGTGTTTGGGGTAGAGAAACTTTCCTCTGAATTGAGATCAATTAAACACAGAACAGGAACAGAAATTTCTAATCACTGCTGGTGTTGTTAAACCTGGAGTAATGCCTTAGAAAGAACAATTCATAAGCAGTTCATACATTTGACTGGTGTGGATAATCCACGCAATTACATCCTCCATCCAATCCAAAGACTCAAGCATATACTTTGATGAATACATCACATTCCAGATTAAAGGAAATATTTTGCCATGCTACTTCACTGCTGGAAAACTGAGATGACCGAAGTATAGTTGGGGTGGGATTAAAAGAATAGCTCTGAAGTTTATTATGGCAGTGACAAGAGCTACAGATAACTTCCATCAGGAATTAGAGAAAAATTCTTTTACTTGCTGCTAAATTGGTGCTTTTTAATCTGACACTTTCCCCATGACATACAAACCTTTGTAAGATACACAGTGCTCAGTTCCAAGTGGTAAGGAGAAAGGAGGGCAGGAACATCCTCCAAAATTTGATCTTCTTCTCATTTTCACAACTAAATCATGGGGCTCTCCCTCCTCTCAAATGAATCTGCTCTTATTTATGACTAAAATTAATCTTTATAAATGCACGTCTCCAGGTTCATCTCAAATTGCAGCATGCTAGCAAAGCCGTTATTCATCGAGGATGGCACATTTTCAAGTGTTCCATGTCAAAGCTGGGTCAGTACGTTTTTCAGTAGTAGGCCACATTCCTGTTTTCCTAGTCTGCAGAGCGACCCTTCTTGACTGAAAGGATCTTTATGTGGGGAGGAGTATTTGACACAAACCAAACTCATAAGATACTGGAGCCTTCCAGTAATGACAGCAGGATAAAGGAGGCCTTTGAAGTTCATGGAAGAGCAAGAAGAGGTGACAATTCAAAAAGCTTGTCAGTATACCCAAGAGCAGAAGGAGAGCAAAGCACCAATTAATAATTCACACTTCTATTTCCCATGTTATCACAGTATCTCAAAACAGTTTGCAAACACTGATTAAGTCTAATGACATGCCCCTGAAGCAGACAAGCACGGATGAAGCTCTATTCCTACCAGCCAGGATGGCACTCTGGGAGCATTTCCTTTAGCTGATCTATGCCCTCTCTTCCCCATCTGTTAAATGGTGATAATGACACTATCATGCAGAGGTTCAGAAGCTTAGTGACTTCTAAATCAACACATTTACAGATAGAAAAAACAGCACACAAGGACAATCTCATATGTCAGATTACACTCAATTACACTGAACTAGAGCTACCACATTTGATATAACACAGCCACCGGGAAGAAACCTCTCTATCTTCATTTTATAACACCCTACAGATTGGCCTTGCTCTGTCCCTAAGTACCCAGAGCACTTGAGTTCTAGTTAATGACCAGGATTCTTGGGTACTGTGTTAACAAGAACACATTGTAATTACAGTAATTAGATCTGCTGTAGAAAGAATTGTGAGAAATTAAAGACTGTCCACAGTAGCCTCTAATTCCCAATTAACACAAAGTAGTTGGTGTGTTTGCAAGCCAGGACAGACATACCCATAGCTGCAAACTCCAGAGGGAATCGTCATTTACATTCAGATGGGAAGTTGAACACATTACACTCTTTCAATCCTTGCTTTGAAAGATAGGTACCCACGCATTGTCCACTTACAGATGGTGAAACGGCAATTCAGGGAGGCTCTGAGCTGCCAAAGAGAAAAGCCAATCACACATGCTCCCCACAGCCAGCATTTCACTTTGGGAACTCCTCATTCCCAACCCCATACTTGGGCTACTTTTTTTTTTTTTTAAATTAGAAAGTCCACAACCATGGCTGTTCTGGTCCTAATGGAGAGAGTTCCTTCTTCCTTGTCTGGGCCTCTTTCACATATATAATCAGAAAGAATTACTTTGCTTAACCCTCTTACTAATCTAACATTTCCAGAAGGACCAAATATGAAGACAAAAGTAATGGCTTCATGAAATACAGCTCTTTGCTTCTCTTGAGCCTGACAGTCAGTTCCAAAAGCAGATTGTCATGACAACAAACAACCTGGAGGCAATCCAGCCAATTAATCTGCAGAGGAAGCAGTCATCCCAACCTAGGAGAATAGCACTGCTGCTTTAAGCTTCAGAAGCAAAAAAACCCAGAGAAAGCAAAAAAAACCTAACACCAAACCTTACCACCCGCATTAATCTGATGAGGCTGCCTTAGAGCTGTAGTGAAGAACAGTCCAGCCCTGGGCACGCGCTGGGCCCTCGGCAGCCCTTTTGTCCCGCTCCCGACAGAGAGCAGGGGCAGGCCAGACCCTGTCCAAGGCTCTGATCCGAGCAGAGCTATGTTCCCGGGCTGTGATGTAGCTCAGCATGCAGAAGAGTTACCAAGATGACCCCTCCAACCTTTACATGTGGAGCCAAGGAAAGAGCCTGTAGGTTAGGCAGAGGTATGACACAGAAAAGACTGTCACACACTACTCCTATAAACCCTGTTCTGTTGGCATGGCTGTTGTGTGTTTTTCCTCTTCTTCTGTGAGTTGTCAAGAACATTTATCAGCATCTTAAACTCAGGATTATTTTCTTTTCCATGAAGGATTAATTGATCAGTGCAGGTAGACATTAAAATAATTCTCCTTCAATTTCACTAATTACTTCTTCCTTCATACTCTGCTTTATCTCTCTTCATGTGTCCTGCTTTGTACAGGCTGAAGCACATCACATCTCCCCTGAAAATATCCACTGTCTCCCCCATTTTTTCTACTCTTGTCTCTCGGTAGTAACTCAGACACTAAAATGTTTAGAAGCAGATGCCCAATACACACTGTTAACCTCAAATCATTCATATAGACTTCATGTTTTATAAAATACTGTGGTATTAAGTTACGGAAAACAAAACTGAGAAGCACTAGCTGTAGACTTATATGATAGGTTAAAAAGAATAAAAATGTCAAAGACTGTGTTTTGAGATTCTCCCCAGACTCAATACACAGCAATTTTCAAACAAAAATTTTCTTCCCTGTCTTCAGGGAAAGGGTAGGAATAAATGCTTTCAGTGTAGACCTGCCCTGCAGTTAAACATGTCTTTCAGAAGGTAACTGAGCAATGAAGATCTAAAGCTTTAAGCATACACAAGATTTACTCATCTGGTAAATAGACAGATTCACTTCCAATTGAGGTTTTACGATCAATCCCCCCAGATCCAATCCATGTCACAGAAGTACTAAATGGATTCCCAGTAACATTGGTAAGCACTGGATCACAGATTATAAGCACTTCCTGCAAAAGTGTGTTTTTACAAACCTGAAAAAGATACCAGTCTTCTGAGCACTGAGAATGCAATGTATGCATGTGCACACTCTCTACATATTTCACTCTCACTATCTGCAGCGCTAGCCAACACAGAGCAAGCCAACAGAATCACATTTTCTGCTGAGCCTGTTCTGTGTTAATTTGAGTTGGTATAATATTGCAGAATAGAATAAAACCCCCGTGCCTACCTTGAGGGCTTTCGCAGCTTTCTTCATCACTGTTGTCCTGGCAGTTATTTTGACTGTCGCACACAAAGCTTTTATCAATGCAAAGACCATTTTTACAGTGAAATCGGGCAGTAGAGCAAAGCAAGGGATTTGCTGCTGCGAAAAGAGAAAGTGAGATCTTTCATTAGAAATTTTCTTGCCCGGGCAGATAAATAGCTGATAAGCATCAACCGCAGGTCACAACTCAGCAGCTGGTCAGTTTTCTGGGTATGTGGGAGTAACTTGGCAGTCAAACCAGCCCTGGCTCTCTAAACAGGGAGAGCTGAAACTTCTAATTCGTGCAAGATTCATTACAATTAGCAAAGACTTAGCCCACCCACAGTTGTGATAAGCCTTCTGTTCATTTTCATGAGAGCCCAATCATGACCACTCTTCCACATTTGCTCACACTGAAGACATATGGAGGGTAGAACTGCCTACCATAAACACTGCCTGTTGATTGCCATTACAGAAGACTCAGTTTAGCAGAAGTTTCATATTATAAGACAACAATTCTGACTGAGGACTGCCAGGCAGTGGTTTATTTACCTCTGCTTTTCTTCCCCATTCTCCTCACTATCTTGAAGTGATACAACAGCAATGTTGAAATCTCTCAGCCTCTCACTGTTCGAATTTCAACTCCTTTTTAAGGAACAGTGTTTGCGCCCTTCATGTAAGTCATATATAACCTTATCCTTCAACAAAGTCATCACTTAGCTGAGATATGCATAATTTAGCTGGTTTTAATATCTACTCATAAATCAATCTCTGTCCCTTAATCATTTTTAGCGCTCTTCTCTGAACTCCAAACAGTTTTTGGTAATGGGGTGACTGAAACAGAATGCAACTTTCCAACTGAAAATCTTAAAAAGCTTGCTTAGATGTCTACTTCAAACTGTGTCTCTGCCACAATAACAAAGGGGATTACAGTTTCCAAATACTAATGGGCTTCCATTTTTCATTCTTTAAAGTATGAGCTACATTTATAGAGTTTTTTTAAATTAAATAAATAAATAAAACTTTAAAGTCTGCCCTGCAGGACATATAACAAACATTCCCAATTACTCCAGCTCCCCAAGAGCATGTTTAGCATGAACATGCTAAAGCTCCTCTGGCTTGAAACTGCTGCTCACTTGCACACCACATTGATTTTTGAGGTCACCCGCGAATCTACATGGTTGTTCCTCTTCATAAGCAGTGACTAGACACTTAGACATGCTAGAAAACACCAAGTGCTTCACTGGCATAGAACAGGGGAGATCAGCAGCACGTTATTATCAGCTGTAAGGTCTCATTGGAGCTACACACTACAAGTTCATGGGAAGCTGCATAATTCGTAATGAACTCCATAAGCTGGTGCACTTTCAGTTGAGACCTGCCACTTGTCAGTCCACCACCTCAAGGATATTCAAAGCACTTTTGTCAAAACTTATTTTTAGTCCACTTGTTCAAGCGTTACCCAGAGTAATTTCCTTAGCCTTCAATGCTTCTCTGGCTTCACTCGCTCTGCCTAAGTGCTGACTCCCTGCCACAGTCCTTGCAGGACCCAAACCAGACTCTCCAGGCCAACAACAGATGCCACCTTAAGAGAGGTTCATGCTGTGGGGGAAAGCACACCAACCACCAACAAGAAAGGCAAGTCCTCCGTGAAGCGGACAGTGATAGATCACTGTGAAGATTGCCCCTTTTGTTATCTTTGAAAGCTGCTGTCTGTTGTCTTCCTCCTGACCTTTAAAAGTCATTGAAAACAAAACCTCAGCATGCTCTGACAGGAGAACGAGCAAGTATTTTGCTGCAACCTTTCACCTAGAGACACATGCTTTTACCAGCTCTTAATAGTAACAACAGAGCTGCTGGATTCAACATAACTTTTCCCTACTGCTATGATATATCCCTGCTAGACTTAGAGATACAAATGGATCTCTGCAGCCACACGCAGAGGGTTTAGTCCAAAACAAGCAGTACTTCAGATCATCTCTCTACTACAACTTCCCTGCTGCTGTGCATTGGCAGGCATGTCTAGCTTCAAGAACCTCCCTCTCCTTCCAAGAACCTGTTTCACTAAATATGCTATTATTTGCTTCTTTGTTGTTTGAGGACATGTATAAACAGAGAAACCTAGATGTGCTGATGACCAAATATATCATATTATTCAGTGACAAGAAACAGGCAAATGAAAATGGAACAATTCAAATGATAGTTAATATTTGCCCAATTTGAGTTACTTTTGAGTACAGAGAACATGTTCCAAGCAAACATGAAGCTTAAAACTCATTTCAGGGGCTCAAAGTATCATACAGGCATTATATACAAAGCAAGACTGAGATGAACCTTAAAAAAAAAAAAAAGGCAGACTCATTAATGAAGCGAAAAGCCAATGATCATCTAGGTCACAAATGACAGAGAGAATATTTGACTCAGAAACTGAAGGCTACCGAATGTTTCCTTTCTAAGTAGCATCAATTAGTTGAAACAAGCAGCAGTGCCCTCACTTGCAAGCAGGCTCCCACTTACTGCAGTTCTCCTCATCGCTGCCGTCGGGACAGTCCTCGAAGCCGTTGCACCGGAAGCGGCCAATGATGCAGTGGATCCCACTGGCGCAGGGGAAGAACGTGGCACCACATTTGGATTTGGCTTTTGCTGTGACAAGAGACAGAAGTGGGCAGAGGTGAGGGGAACAATTTACAATGGTTAGAGATCCTGTTGTAGCAGTACAGTTAAGGGCACTCTATGCAGCGCTGTTGGCACTCACGTTAGGTGTCTTCCAAGCATATTAGTGTCTTTAGAAGAAGAAGAAACACAAGAGACCCTCATAAAAATATTTTTCAGGCCGAAAACTCAAATTAACACTGCCTTTATTAACATGATTCATACAAAACTGGGTGCAGAAGGACCACTGTATCTCCTGCTGCAGTTATTCAGGACAGAAACTACATCTATTTCATAGTACCAGCACAGCTATTCATAAAACATTAAATACTAACATTAGCTTCAAAATGTGTTTAACACATGATTACAGAATCTCATTATGATCTCAAGTACTACACATTTTTTACTTTACTGCACAGCAACTCTTCATAGCAACAAGAGAATACTGCCCTTAGCCAGAGTAGTGCAGATGGTTCCACCACGATGCTCAAGGCAAGCACCAGTTAAGTCCTG
Source organism: Rhagologus leucostigma (assembly GCA_013397725.1). Lineage (NCBI taxonomy): Eukaryota > Metazoa > Chordata > Aves > Passeriformes > Rhagologus > Rhagologus leucostigma. The sequence continues at coordinate 53,582 of VZTD01003430.1, read as the reverse complement.
TGGTATCACCAGCCTAGAACAAAACAACTCTCAACATAAAAAGCAATTTTACAAGACAAATGGTTACATTTTTGCTTTTTCAAATTATCTCATGACTTGATGGATCACATCACAGGACACTGAACTCTTCAGAAAGTCCACTCTAAAGCAAAGGCCGTCTCTGCAGGCAGAGTATGCTGGTAACTGCAGGAAGGTGTGTATGGTACAACATGCTAATGCCACTGATGGGAGAACACCAGAAAAGAAGCCAGATCCAGAGCTTGCCAGCCTTTTAAACAAATGTTTCCTACTCCTATATCAAATCTACCAGATGTGCTTGCAAGTCACAGGTTTTGAAATGTGACAGATCTGGGCATCACAGCAAGAGGCAAGTTTTTTAATGTGGCCCTATGGCACACCAATACACCAACCTGCACAGTTTTACAAGGCCAGGACAAGGTCAGGGACTATCAGCACACAGACAAAAAAAAAGTATATCCAATAGAGATAAACAGCATTAATTTAGAAGGAATCCTCTCTTCCAGGATTAACTACTAACTACAGCTGTAGCAAAGCCTTCTTCCATCACTCAATAAAGTTGTTTTAAACCACAGCTACAGTAATTCTCACTTGATTTAGTGTCCTCCAAAATCCAATTCCTGCAGTTCCTCTCTTACATGTTTTTCTTCATTATATTAGTAGTTTTCAATCAGAATTATGAAATGTAAAATAAAATGTATCACTAAATTTCATATATTCAACTATCACTTTTTCTGAAGAGTATCCAGGTCCACTTGGGGAAAAGAAAGTGAGCCATTACTCTGCAGAAAAACAGGTGATAAATTACCCTGAAGTCGCCCTGTGTTTCACACCTCTGGCAATAGAAAACCATCAGCAGAGACATTTGAGCCCCTGCAATTCTTCACACAACTTCAAAGAGCAGCTTCTGTGTTAGAGTTCTGAGACAGACTGATCTCAGCTAAATAATTCAGTAACCACAAGGTGTGAGGCACCATCATACTCCCAGTCTTTAAACAAAAGCAGCAAAACAACCTCAGCAACAGATTCAGTGTCATCAAAGCAAGCAGTCTGTATTAAGACACTAGCAAGCCAGCCAAGATGCTGCTGGAAGAGTGTGGTAATAGCACAGATATGTTAAGAGGTGCCCAATGCTTCACGTGTTGTGGTTTTGTTGTTGTTTTCCTTTCTATAAAAGCTAACATCTTTTTGAAACCATACAGTGAAACTTACATTCCCCACGCCAAATGACTGCTTCCGGACAACATCTTATTTTAGAGGTGTATTTTGAGCCAGAACAGTTCAAGAAGGGGACAAAAGGAAGAAGTTCCAAGAGTTTCAAGAAGGAGAAGAAATAAGAAAAGGGGAAAGCAACTGTGCTTTTACCTCTGTTAACATTTACTGGATCCCATTTCTTCAAGCAGGTTTACTTTAGTCACTTGGGATCTGAATTCAGAGGCTGTAAACTTTCTGGCAAATCTTACTCGATGATGTTCCTTGTCCTCTCAGAAAATCTTGACAAATTAAGCCTTCAAAATGATTTACTTCTAACATGGACCATTCTCTTACTCTTGTAGCCTTATTCTTCCTGACAGATTTCAGACTGTGACTTGTCAAAACCAGAGCCTCTGGCCCTCTGAAGAGGAGAGGTCATGTGCCTGCACTTTCCTAATCAGAGCCAGAAGTGGTGGTGAGCGCTGCAAGAGCCCCGTTTCAGGCATGACAGACACAGGTCACATCATCCTCGGCTGCTCCGGCCCCAAAGGGTATGAAGCGCACCTGGGACATTACCTTGAGCTACCACAGTAAAGTCACAGTAAAGTTCAATGTTTGGCCACATCTGGAAGAAAAACATGCTGGAATGACCAGGAACAAAGTCAAGTTTCTGGAAAATGAACTCTTTCTTCTGTATAAGGCATACAGATACCCCACCAAAAAAGAGGGAGAAACCATTCAGGACAATTACTGAATGTAAGTATTACTTAGATAGCTATATAATGTCTAGTTCAACATTTTATCCTCAGATGTTTTTCTATCTTCTCCTCCTCCTCCTGAGACAGCAGCCAGAGAACAAGAAAATTCTGTTTTAGAGTAACTGTTTATAAAAGAACACATGCTAGTAACCACAGACCGAAAAACAAACGAGAAACTAAACACCTTCAAATTATCTCTAAGTTGCCCTTTTATATAGTCCACTAATTTTATTTTTTTTAACTGGAGGGAAGGAAAAAATAAACAAAACTCAAATGCAATTCTCTGCATTTGCAACAGACACGATATATACACAAACCAATCCCAATTCAAACTTACACTTACATTAGAGACCCTCGAAACATAAAAGAGCATTTCAACCACCATGGTGATTCACTAGTCACTCAGTCAGTCGCTTACTAGACACAAGTCTCGCTCCCAAACAGAACTTAGTTTTCCAAGTTGCAATTCCAGACATAAAACGCATTTTTCATATGCTGTACACAAATGCAGGAAAAATGAGAAACCAGTAACGGCTTGGTCCAAGTCACGTACCCTGATTCTGGAGAACTCCACTGAGGAATTTCAGCTTTATTTTCAATTTGACATCCTTCTCGTCCTCTGGCATAGTTTTCCCAAGGTCTTCAAGCAAGTGTTTTTTGGTCACTGTTCATGAAGTTCCTATGGAAATCACAATCATTTCTTCCAGAGCAGAAACCTACTTTCCCATTCCGCAGGGTCTCTGGAAATACCCTAAATATGAAGGGGCTACAATTTTCTTCAGGTCTTTGACACCCTAACAAGTAACAGGTATGTATACCAGGATCATGACCAGCCTATAGCACATTCAAGTCATGTGCTACACTATCCCAGCATTTCTCTGCAATTCCTACTCCCATTACATGACTGTTACAAAAAGAGTTTTCTTCTCCTTTGCTCATCATTGTGCCTTCTACTGCACAGGTTTCAAGTTTTCAGGCAGATCTGTATGTGAGAAGCTTTATGTTTATCTAACAGCAGCTATCTATTTGGCTATTTTGGTGATTTCAGCCTCGATAAGCTTTCAAGGACAGCATTGTCTTTGCAATCTATATTCTTCTCTGTTATGGTTGGTTGAAATGGGCTCAGGGTAATCAAGAATTACTACTGATATCAAGGGATATCAGGAAATGACAGAAGAGAAGTGAAAAAGGACACAGGTGTATGTGGATTGTTTGACCTTATTTAGCCAAGGTATTATAACCAGCTAAAGCAAAGGAAAAGGAGGAAGCTGCTTGTTTTTGAAGGAACAGGCCCCCTGAACCCATGTCTCCAGAAAGGAAGAAACTGAGACCACACATTAGATAGGAAGGGGTGAAATACAGCAAGAAACCACAGAGCAAGTTACAAAACTGTGGCTAAAGAAAGGCTACTCAAATACACATCCAGTCTGGATTCAATATAGCAAGCATAAAGAACACCCCAGAAAACCGCTATTCAACCAGTTTGTGAGCCTATGTTGGAAGGGATCAATTCACCCCAGTTCCACCCTTCATTTGTTACCTACTCATGGCAGAAGTGACTCAGGACTGGAAGATCAATATGAATCTGTATTTACATTACACAAAACAGAATTTCCATGGTAGTTAAAAAGAGATGTCAGTGAACTACCATGAACTTGAGGAGCCTCCTGTGATTCCATTATCCATGGTAAGAAACTGCTCTTCACTAAAATATTCTTCTCATCTCTTAAAATTCAAACAAGAAGCAAATGGTGAAGATGGTGGCAGAGAGCTGCTGGCCACAGTACAAGCTTGCCAAATGTTCCTTCCAGGTTGCTTTGCTTAAGTTCAAAAAACCTATTTTGGCAGTTGTAGGTGCGAGTGCGTGAAGTCGCTCCTTATGCTACACAGAAACCAATCCTCCCACCCTCTTCTTTCAAAGCTCTAAAAAAAATACTAACTTCCCACGAGGACCAGTAGTACACTCCACAAAGGATGTGACAGTTTGCAGGCACAGCTCCACAACAGTAACTAAAAAACATTTTGCTATCTTTAGGATCCCAAGTGTGAAACAGTACTATTTTTAAAAAAGTGTAATCTATTTTATTACTTCTCAGCAGAGAGGCACAATAGCAGAGGAAAAGAAATCAGATTTGGCACATACTGTGTAAAACCTTATACTGTATACAGACAACCCTCTTGAATAAAAGCAATTTCGATACTCACGGCTACAATGACTTGGAACTTGACTAGAAGGTTACAACTGATCTGCGATGGGCAGATGATTTTTCTCCTCATAGATGGAGCAGCAAAGACATCAAATGTATTCTATAACTAACAGTATTAACTATAAGTTTAACACGACCAAGTGCAAGGTGCTGCACCCGGGTCAAGGAAAACCTTGGTGCCAAGACAAGGCTGGAGGGTGAACGGACTGAGAGCAGCCCTGCCAAGGACGACTTGGGAATTCTGGTGGATGAGACTGGACATGACCTGCGGCCCAGAAAGCCAAATGCATCCTGGGCTGCATTCAAAGTAGTGTGGCCAGCAGGGCAAGGGAGGGAATTCTACCCCTTTACTCTGTCCTTGTGAGAACGCTGGCGTGCTGCATCCAGCTCTGGGGTTCTCAGCACAGGAGGGACATAGACCTGTCAGAGGGAGTCCTGAGAATGGATCAGAGGGCTGGAGCAGCGCTCCTATGAGACAAGGCTGAGAGAGCCGGGAGAACAGAAGGCTCTGGGATGACCTTACTGTGACCTTTCTGTAGCTGAAGGGGATTCACAAGACAGCTGGAGAGGGACTATTTACAAGGGCATGTGGCAATAGGACTTAAGCTGAAAGGGAGCAGTAGATTTAGATTGGATACAAGGAAGAAATTCTTTACTGTGATAGTGGTGAGGCATTGGAACAGGCTGCATAGAGAAGTTGCAGATGCCTCATCCCTGGCAGTGTTCAAGGCCAGGCTGGATGGGGTTCTGAGCAATCTGGTCTAGCGGAAGGCGTCCTGCCTATGGCAAGGGGGTTGGAACTGGATGATCTTTAAGGTCCCTTCCAACCAAAACCACTCTGTGATTCTATGACTGTGTTACAGTTGAGCCAGCTAATCTACACCTCCAGCATTTCACAGCTAGTTATAGTGAACTGGGCACTTATTACTGCATGCAGCATGCAAAGAGAGCACACATCGGGCACCCCATACGATGTGGCCAGTAGACAAGCCTATTTCTTTCTTTTAACTTTAAAAACATTTCTGTTTTAATATATTTCTCAATTATTTTGCAATCTGAAGTGAGGAAACAGGATGTAGCGGATACAAGAGCTGACATTTTGTGACAACATAGTGAATAGCTCCAAACGGAGCCTAGAGACACTGTAGAGACAGAGAAGCAGGTATTTGCTTTATTCGGTGCTGGGTGCGTTGGGGATCGCTCCTCCTAACACACACAGCACTCCATACCATCCAGTATTACGGGTGAAATTCATGAATATTCATCACATTCCTTGGGATGGGAGCGGTTATACAAATTACTTCTCAGAAGTCATTAATATCATTAGCATACATGCCCCGCATGCACTGTTTACCCTGGTGGTCGCACTGAGGAAGGCTCCTCTTCTTCCTCGGGAGTCTTTCTGATGAAGTTTAGTGGTCTTCATCACAATGCACTTTTCACCTTTCTTTCTGGAGCATGCACAGTCCTTCGTCGGATGATTCAGCGGTTTCTGCGCTGGTTTCAAACAGGTTCTGTTCCTCTTATCTTGGCAAGATTAAGGCGAATTCTGCTTCTTAGGTTCTGTGATTTGCTGTCTCTTAAGAGTTAACTCGTGCTTACATGAGCTAACTATTGATCAAGCCCTTTCTCAACACAGATAGAAGTAAACTGCACAGAACTTGAGCATCTTTGAACTCAAATTGCTACCTTAGAACCTTTCCAAGTAGCAATCAAGCAAAGTAACTTTATGCTGCTTCACAGCTACACGTCTCAACCCAACAACAGATAATGATTTATTCAGCTAATCAAAACTTGATTACTTGCATGCGACAAGAGCAACTCTCCAGACAGAAACCAGTGAGTGCAGATACTGCATTATTGCAAAGCCATCGGTATTTTCCTGACTTTGATAATGAACAACCTTAAACTTCTCTGTTGTTAATTTAGGTAAGGGATGCCACAGCCACATCAGACAGCACCGTAAAAACAGACCCTTTTGATGAATGCGTGGCGAGATGCAGCATTTCAGTAAAGGCTTTACGTGAAGGAGACAAAGGTTTTAATTTTAATTTACAAAGGATTGATTTAACAACACTACGTAACACAAGCAGTATGGCACCAGGATATGATTCCTTTCACCCCAAGAACTGATATAAACCCTAGCCCTGTTAACACTTACAGTTATTTTGCATTAGTTAATTGCTGTTTGGACCCTACAGTATTTTCAGTTCTGTTCCCAATGGGAAAGTCACTGCTGCCTGCAGTCACTCAGCTGCCTCAGCGCTGAAGGCAAATGCATCATTTGTTGGCTCACAGAGCTCTGGAACAGGGCTGTCTTGCAGAACAACACAGAGAAGTTTCACTTCCTCTGCTTGCTTTTTCCTATCAAGAAAAAAGCTAGCACTTGAGTAATATTCCCAGTAAAAAACACACCCAACAGTCCACTATGCCAGAGCTTCCCCAATTCAAAACAAAACTATTTATTTTAATGAGTTATGATACAAAAAACAGCCAACTGCAGAGCATTCATTCCACCTACAAAAAGCCCTTGAGTCACTCTTGACTTTGTTCCCTGTTTAACAAGGCAGGTGAAAGAGTTGCTACTCTTAAACTGCTAATGCAAACACAGAGGAAAAAGAGCCTAAAATGTGCTTTGTTTTAAAGGAAGCAATTCTGTGGGTTTTTTTAAGTAATGAAATTAGCCCAATAGGAAGCATCAGGGGTTGCCTCCAATATAGTAAACTATCACCCACTTACCTGAGTAGTACTGACACTCTAGTTAGCAGTAAGAGAGAAAGGACAATGCTAAAGCAAAAAAAAAGCCAAGGGAGTCTTGGCCATGAAGAGTAAATGGCTTCCTTCTAAAAGGGTGAAAAAAGAAAGCACTTCAGAGCTGAATTACTATGAGTCAGTGGCCTTTACTTCTTGCCAGACAGTAAGGCCCTAAAGTAATCTTTCATGGTCTAGGAGTCTATGTTTAAGTCCTTCAAAATCATCACAAAGCAGACAAGATGTCAGAAGAGAGCACAGACAAAAACCCTGGTTTTCAGACATTCAGTGAAGCAGTTTCTCACTAAGAGAAGTATTTTAGAAGTTACTACTCACTAAACCACCCGAACAGTAACATCATATTAAAGGACAAATTAAACACAATTTCAGAGTTGTTAAGTTAGGCAGGCAGGACAGAACACCACGCTTAAGGCACTTCAGCAGCAGTGATCCTCAGGAATATCTGCGTATCTGATGGGCTACAATCCCTCACTCCATTCTGAGATACGACCGACCTGTTCTTTTTCTTTCAGTTGTGCCACTGATTCCACCCAACTGTTAAACCTGTCCAATTCCAAGCTCTCCAGCTGGGCTATTTACTGACCCCCATCAAGAGGATTAAATAATTAGCACCACAAACCCTCTTGATCTCCCTGCACAAAAAGCTATCAAACATAAGCAGCTATTGCACTTGCCCTTACTTGTGTAATTGAGCTTCAAATGAAACATTCACCATGGTCACTTAATTACAAATCTTATCATAACTACTAAGTATTTGGTTGCTTAATCATGAGTAAAAACAAGAGCTAATTCCAGTTTGACATTCCAAGTTTGAGTGCCATCTGAGTAAGTGGCAAAAAGATCAGCAGCTGCCTTACCGCATCTTCCCAATTAATGCAGATGCTCACTTCATGCGCTGTTTAATATTCAGCTTTGCTTAAGAATTCTGATGTTTTTTACCTGCCCGCAAGAAATATTCCAGGTCAACCAGGAGATGATAGGAAGCAGCAAGAAACACAGAAGGAGACTTAAAAGCACTCAGTGATTATGAGATGTGACTAGAAGTCCAGACGCCTTTCATGTATTTATGTGCAACTACTACAAAACATACAACTACTTTTATTGAGAAATTCCTAGCTTTCTGCTATATATTCTAGTTATCTAGAAAAAGAAAAGAGGTGTTAATTTCATTAGATTTTTACACAAATTATTACTGGGTTATAAGTAAGAATGAGACACCTAAAGATTGATTTTGTACAGTTTTCTACGATTGTTGTTTGCACAACACCTGACAGCCTGAAATCCTAGCACATGACAATGCTTACACCATTAATATGCAAAATCTACTTTGACTGCAGCTTTTCATTGCCATGATCCTTCGGATGCTAATTCTGGTAGAATGCATCTCTCCTCCTAAGTTGAGGACCTGCTGTTAGATTTTCTCCTTCCATATATTAACACACCCCTCATCAAAAGTAGTCAATATAAAAAAATAATCCCTATTTATAGCCCTGTAAGGGATCTACCTAGAAGGGGATCCATCTAGAAGAGGCAAAGGGATCTTTGGCAAAGAGTGGCTGACTCAGTGAGCAGGCTTTAAACTGAAGGACTCAGGGCGTGAGGTCCAAAGCAGCAACGCTCACTACATCACATCCAGCTGGGGAATAAACCAGGCCAACCACAGCAACAACAAATATACCTTATCTGCCTCCCAAGACTAGATACAGAAGGAAAACTACCTCAGGGGTGTCTATGGCTTTGGTGCATCCTCCTGCACCCCTTCTTCCAGAGAAACCTGCAGGAATAGCTACCTCTCTAAAATGTCTGTATACCAACACACACAGCACGGGAAAAAGACAGGCAGAATTAGAGATCTGTGTGCACGATCTCCCTGCAGTTACAGAGACATGGTGGGATAGCTCACACAACTGGAATGGTGTCATGGATAGCTACATCCTTTCTAGGAAAGACCGACCAGCAAGGGGAGGTGGTGGAACTGCTCTTTATGTGAGAGAGCAACTGGGATGTGTCGAGCTCTGCCTCAGGCTGGGTGAAGAACAAGAAAAGAGCTTATGGGTAAGAATTCAGGGACAACGTGGGTGACAACGTGCTGTGGGTGTTTGCTACAGGCACCCCGTCAGGAAGAGGAAGTCAGTGAGGAATTCTCCTGTCCACGGGACGCAGCCTCACACTCACAGGCCCTGGTGCTCATGGGGAACTTCTGCCACCCTGATCTCTGCTAGAAAAACAACTCATGTGGGCATGCAGGAGCCCAGGAGGGCCTGAGCACTGATGGCAATGTTTTGACACAGGTGGTGGAGAATTCATTGAAGAGTGCTGCTGGACACACTTGTACTTTGTACTGACAAACAAGGAAGGACTGGCTGGGAATGTGAAGACTGGGGGCAGCCTTGACTGCAGTGACCATGAGATCGTGGAATTCAAGATCCTGAGTGGAGGAAGTCAGCATTAACTAGAATTACAGCCTGGACTACATGAGAGCTAACTTTGGCAGCCTCAAGGCCAAAGGACTCTGGAGGAAGAATCGTATGAGTTACAGCCCTAGAAGGTACGACGGTCCAAGAGAGCTGGTTAATACTCAAGTACCACTTCCTTCAACGTCAAGATTGTTTGATTTCTTATTGATATGGATGCACCAAAGGGGGCAGCTGCATCTCTATGAATAAGAAATCAAGCAAAGGGGGCAGAAGACCTGCAGGAATAAGCAAGAAGCTTCTGGAAAATCTCAAACAAAAAGAAATATTCTGGAATGTGGAAAAGGGGCCAAGCCACTTGGGAAGAACATAGGAACACCTTCAAGAGTAGATAAGGAAGCAACAAGAAAAGCTAAGGTCCATTTAAAATTAACTAGCAATGGATGTCAAGGACACCAAGAAGGGCTTCTTCAAGTACATCAGTACCAAAATGAAGACCAGGGAAAATCTGGGCCCACCCATCTGGGAATGAGGTGGGTGCTCTGGTGACAAAGAACACAGAGACGGCTGAGATACTGAATGCCTTTTTTGCTTCAGTCTTTACTAAGGCCAGCCCTTGGGAATTCCAAACCATGGAGGCAAGAGAGAAAGTCTGGAGAAAAGTTGACTTTGCCTTGGCTGGGGAAGAACGGGTTAGAGATCAGGCAAACTTGACACCCACAAATCCATGGGCCTCAATGGGGTACACCAGCACGTGTTGAGAGATGTTACTGCGAAGCCACTCTCCATCATCTCTGAAAGATCATGGAAAACAGGAGAGGTACCTGAGGACTGGACGAAAGCCAATGCCTTTCTACCTTGCCCTGGTGAAGTAGTGTTGGGAGTACTCTGTCCAGAGCTAGTGCTGGTCTCGAGTCTCCTTCTCTGGGGATATTAAAAAGCTCCCTGAACATGATCCCGTGCAATTGGCTCCAGGTGAATTTGCTTTAGCAGGGGGGTTTTACTATGACCTTCAGAAATCCCTTCCAATTCTAATCATTCTGTGATACTGAGATTCTGTGACTGCTTACAGTCTTGTTTTCTCTGTAAGCATTTAAAATGCACTAGATGGAGATGTAGTGTAAGGCAGGGCACCACAAAGGTAGACTGTTAGTCCAGTTTACAGGGAAAGTCAAACTCCCAGATCATACTCTCAAAAAAATGCCACAAGCCTCACACTTCCACCTTTCACATAGATTTTAGCACTACTCAGAGCTACAAAGTATTCAATTTGCTGTAATTACACTAGTTATTTTAACATAGTGCTTTTATATTTATGCCTTTACCTTGTTCATTGTGCCTGTATCACCCTCCTTCATGCTCACAGGGGATCACAGAGCACTTCAAATCCATCAGTATTTGACAGCTAGCTCCGTTGTTTGTATCAAACATTCATCTGTCCTGGGACACATCCATTTGCAGCACAGGCTTGTCGTCACCTCCACAACTACACACAGACAATGACCAAAGCTCACAGCCACCTAAACCTCTAGTAAGCACTGTGAACCTTATCACAGCCACTCCACACTTCCCAAAGCAGCAAATAGAGATTTGATGAACTAAAGACTATAAGTTCAGGTCTAATACTTCTGAACTGCGTTACAATCATAAGGTTGTAACAAAATCCTCAGATGTGAAAAAGTGATTTTGATGCTGGAGTTCCCCTTTTAGGATTTTCTGGGTTTATTTAGTTGGGGTTTTTTTAAGCGCCAGGTCACTAAAGCACTTACTTGCATAAGCAACTAAAGAATACTTATCTTCTCAAAAACGTAGTGAGCTTTGATACAAGATCACTTCACAGCTATTTAGCTTGCACTACTGTAAGCTGTATGCTAGCAAGACAGAATACAACTTATCAGCAATGGGGACTTCTCAAAGCTAAAAATGCACCTGGCTAGCACCTACCGACTGCAGCAGCTGAGATGCCTTCATCTTTACACATGATGGGCCAGTCCAAAAACTTGTTGCAGGTATGCAAGGCTGAATCTTAATCCTAGGAATCTGAAAGCATCTCTTGAAAATATCACCCTGCCCCTCATCTTCTGTAGAATTACCCTTTGTCTACACCTGGCCTTAACTGATGCTTTAGAATAATTTTCTGGGGCTACTGAATATTAATTCCAAGTCAGTTAGCTTTACTGATGGGTAGGATTAGTCCAGCCCAAGTCTTGGCTCATTGCTGTATTTCCAGATCTCAACTGGTTTAGACAATCCCTTCTGAATCAGGCAGACATTTCTTTTTAACAAAACACTGCATCTCATTCTTCAGTGCACTGAGCTCTGCTTGTTGAACTGAAAGCCTACTATTTAAAAGGATAGGAGCCAGAGTTACTTTGTGCCCTTTGTTCCTGTACATGAAAGCCATTCATTAGACTGACCCTGCTGAGTGGTTAAATCCAAGCAAAATGTCTTCAGCTGTAATAATTGTACTATCATAATAAGCACTCATTAAACAGCTTATAAAGATTGCAGAACTCATTGTCTCTAGAAGACCTTTTTTCTCTGTCTTTTAAAGTGGCTACTAAAGCTAGTTACTTACTCTAAGCAATGTGGAAGTTATAATTTGGACTGCTCTCACAGCAAACTGTAACGCAAGGTGAGGACACATATCGAACTTCAGACTGCCACCAGAATGATTCAAGTTGTTAGTAATGACCACTTAGTAAAAAATTTTGCCTTTACCTCCATTATAATTTTGGGACTTACAAAGGGAAAAGCATGGATACATAATGTGCCTTAGTATATCAACTTGTGAGCTTGCTGTAGAGCAGATTCAAAGAGTGCTCTTGATTGAGGGCAAACTCCATGATTCATGTTTGTTGGGTTTTTTTTTTAAAGCAGTGAACAGCAACAAAGCTAAAGGACGCCTCCTGAAATATATCCTGCATCAAAGAGGGCAAGACAAGGCAGTATGACAGTCCTCATTTGAGGCTTCCAAGCATATAACATAGCTTTGAAGCTGTTGCAGTCAGTCCGCACTCAATCAACCTCCTTCCTACTGCAGCCCATGCCAGCCAGTGTAGGAGTTCTTGCACTCAAGAGCTTCTCCAGTGACAGACCAACTTCCTCAGACACGACTTTGGTTTCAGTGGGATTTTTTCTTTTTAAAATACTTTCCAGCCCTCAGATGCAGTTGTTAAAAAACCACCTCTTTTGTAGAAACTGAATGCTGAAACTGAAAATTAAGCCGGTCAAAATCCACCTGAAGAAAACCTAGCTAATCTGCCTTTGTTCTCCAAGAGTTTCAGTTTCCCAGATGAAAGGGTTTAGAGCACAGGAAAATATTCTTCACATGATCTAGGAAACCCGGGCTACTAATTGCAGAGCGTGGGTTTCATTTGGCATTCCTGTGAAAAGACTCTTTCTCTCTCCTCCGCGGCCGTGTGTAACTGATCATTATGAACCCGCGGCCCCGCCGCTCCTCAGCGCGGGGAGCTCCAACACCTGTTGCAAGTGAACACCAGAGGGAGCAGTAAACATTTGTCTGGTAAGAAAGCTTTCTATTGGAGACGTCAAAAATAAGGAAAATAAGGTACAGCAAACCTCGGGGAAACTTAAAAATGGTTACAGTGGGCTGCAATTTCCAACTACAATATATTGCTAATTCAGTTTAAGTCTCCACCAGTGCAGAGACAACGAAGATTTAGAGCAAGTGTGCGGATACAAACACTTTGAATGATGCAGGCTTAGCTGTGCCACGTCTCCCACCCCAGCACTCCACACCCCAACGACACCAGATTTATAAAATCTTCTGAGACTCTAAAGCATTTATACAAAACCCTGTGTGCATTTATATAGATTAAATGGAAATGCAAACATACTCAACACAGAAAAGATAGACACAGAATGTAATGTGACAAAATAGGTCATGTTTATTATATATAAACACACAGTTCCAATTCTAGAGGGTAAAAGCAAGAACATAGTTAAGAGACACACAAGAGAAGATGAAATCAAAGATTATTTTGCCAACATAACAGCAATGAACTAGTAATTACAGGACTATCTCAAATATTATTCTACTAACCTGACAAAGACAGTTAAAAATGCTTGCAAAACCAGCAATAGAAGCATGGTCACAACCGTAACCAGAAAACATTGCCACCTCTCATCTTCATCCTTGCACAGCGGCAGGCAGCCTGCCAGGCGTAGGAGTTCCTAGGGTGTTTGTCACCAGGACCCTGGCTTCAGCAGGGGTGCCAAGGGCTTCAATTCCCTGACACAGAAACAGAAATGCTCTTACCTGATCTACTAGACACCTGGATTAAACTGATTTCTCAGATTGCCCAAATACAAGTCACAGTGTTCAGGACCATGAGAGTTAGCCTGCTGCTGTGAAACTGCAGAAAAGCTTGGCTCACCACACCATGCTGAGTGCAACCCAGGACTGCAAGCATTACAAAACTTTCAGTTCTGATTGCACTGGGTTCCCTGCAAGCACGTGTGTCTCAGGCAAAGAGACAAAACTGACCTTTAGTGGAGTGCTTGGCAGGTGGCTTCAATACCTGTCTGGGGAATCCTAATTATAATGGACCATTTTCATGCAGCACTTCATTTAATAAAGACATTCTTCCCCATGGAGGAGACCTGCTCTGTCTGAAGGACAATCAGAGCAAGGTTTGATGACGATGGATTGCTGGTGATGAAATGAGCTTTTTATTACCACAGTTCCGGATGTTCCTACAGACCAGCTCTTTCTAGCCAGCCCAGCAGTGTGTTGGCAGCACATCCTTACAAGCATGGATGATGCCCCATCGTTCAGACATCTATACAACCCAGCCACAGCTTTTAGCATTGACTCAGAAATCTGCTTTACCTTTATGTTCGTGTTGAATGAGCAACGGTGACAACCGGAAACAGAAACAAGTGAGACGGAGGTTTCGAACATGAGAAAACTCTGCCCCAAGGCTATCCTTGCATACAGTTTTTTTCTAGCCCACAGCCTACACTCTTTAGCCCTTGGATTAACACAGCTAGTCACCGATTCACCGTGTGCCATTATTTGCTCATAGCTGAACATACAAATTTGGCATCTCTCAGAACAGCAATGAAGGAAAATCTGGACTCCTGGGTATTTGGTATGTCTCTAATTCTGGCTGCTGTCATGCCAAGCACTTAGCGTGGATGATGTGCCATGCTCTGAATCCCCACCATCTGCTGCTCGTTAGCTGACAAAGGCAGCACATGCCATCTCCCCACTAGCTGCTGCTCATTAGCAATGTAAGCCATTCTGTGTTCAGAGCCATTCTCATGTTCTCTCTGTAATAATCCAATACAAAGATGTACAAAGAGCAAAGGAAAGAGGAAACTGAGATGACAGAGTAAATTATGAGCTTAACTAAGAATATTAGTGCACTCTTAAATCTCAAGATGAGAATCCTTCCAAGAGCGAGATGCGGGTCTTGGCTTCAAAGGAACAGGTCAGCAGGTAGGTATAAAAGTCAGCACTACAGATAATTAATTTACCTCAAAATGTTTCGAAACATGCAAGCACACATTTCTAGGCTCCTTCCATTCAGGTTCTCTATTTTGGAAAATTTTGATCTTCCATATCTGATAACAGAAAGAACTGAGTGCTGACAGCATGCAGCTCCCAACCCAACCAGGGCAAGCACTAACCCCAGGTTATCTATAATGCCTGGTGTGCAACCAGAGGAGGATTTAGGATCTATGCAATTCCTCCGAGCTTCACAGGAAAGTTCTGTTGGTAAAGATTCTGTGTTTGTTAAGAAGAGCCTCAGCTTCCTTTATAAATCATCTACACAGGTGAAAAGCAGTAGTAATAGCAATACTTCAGAGAAATGTGCATGACAGATACTGGACTACACAGGCTGAGGAGCAATCCAGCGGATGAGAACCAGAAGACAGGGGGATTAACTACAAAACAGTTCTCCACTGGGAGATACACTGATGATAGCACATTACTCAAACTACAGAGAACTGGAAGTACTCACAAAACATTCACATTGATATGGCAAATTAATCTTTTTCAAGCTCAATTAGTGGCCTGGAGGAAAAAACAAAGCGAGGTTGTTGTTCTTCAAGAAGTAGTTCTTATTTACAACGAGAAGTCACTGTCTCATCTTATTCCCTCCCTTCCACGCCTTTCCTCGAGCCTCCTCTCCAGATAAAACCAGGTAACATCTTTTAGTGATCACATCACCATGAGAGAAGGCAAGAGTATGAGAAATGTTCTGTGCACTAAACAGCACAAAGACAGCTGGCATGGGAAGTGTTAAAGTCACAGGTAAAGGCACAGAGGAAGCACGGAAGATGACAGATGGTATGTGGGCTCTGGCAAGTGTGGGAGATGAAGAGAAAGGCCACAAGCAAAGTGACGTGGTTAACAGAGATGGTCCTGCAGAACAGGAGACAGAAAAGGGACAAAAGGAAGACAGGGAAGAGATAAGACATGAATGGACAACGTGCAGGTAATCCTGCTTTGCACCTTATTTCCTCCTCACACCCAGACCATCAGTTCTCTACTTGCCCACAAAAAATGAGAACCAGACTCTGAGTTCAAAGTTTTCGGGGCAGACAGGATGAGATGCTACAGCAACAGAAATGATAAAATATTGTTGGACATCCACATTCAACCACAAGACAAACCAAAAGAGAAAGACTTTCTACATAACCACACAAGTGTGCATGACTACTTCCTCATGGGCATGCCAAAACACAGCATACTCATCTTCACAACAAATGAACCCTGCAACCAAGCTCCTACTCACAGACATTTTTAGGCAAGGTTAACATTTTTCAATGTGAAATAGTTACTTGATGAGGAATCACAGACAAAGCAGCTTAAAGTACAGCTGTGAGTAGTAACACACTGGGAACTCAGCCATCTCACGCTGCTAATGGCAACTCCTATGGCTTTGTGTTCACCATCAGCAGCTCAGCTACTGCAAAGCAAAATCACAGCAGAAACCAAAGGACTCTAATTTCACTGCAAGGTAAGTTTTAGGAAGCAGAGCTCTGTTCCAATGGAAGGAAAGTAACAAATCTTAGCCTAAAATTACAAAAAAAAAAAAATTTATACCTATAGGGTTGCTTTTCAATGCTTTATCTCTGAGCTAGGAACAAATCTAACACCAGATTTGGTCTGTATATGTCCATCCAACTTTTGATTACTTTATAATCTAAAAGACTGGTTGGTAACACTACAAATGTGGAGATTCAAACGAGCACTATCTCCATTCTGTTTTGGCTTACCTGACCTGTTAACAGTAGGCCAGCATAGGATTCAAATCGGTTGCTCTCCCTACAAGTCTCTTTTGTATGCTAATTTTACATTTGTGAGGGTGATCCAATAGCAGATAAATGTATGGAAAGAGGAAAGAACAGTCTAATTATCTCCATCAAATTGTGTAGGATCAAAATGATGCTCCTCCAGAAAACTGTCACCCAGTCAAGCCGGATAAAAGTACATGTAAAAAACCCAGGAAGGACAGTTCCACAGCAACTTAAAATTCATAGTTGCAGCATAGCCTACATCACTGAGGTTTATTTGAGTCTGTGGTGACAAGAACAGCTTTTATGAACTGCCATTTTACAGCTATTTATATTTTATTGTCAGTTACTATGTTTATTACTGTCTGTAATTCACCAGACCAAACTGATTTTGGTAAGGAAATTTTTGAACAGAGTCACAAAGCATATTTTCCTGTTACTGATTCCTGAGTAAATACCCAGTCCAGCCTTCATTAATAAAATCTTCATAAATATCATCTAATCGTATCAAATGAAACAAAATTTATGCAAGGCAGACGATGACAATATTCTTAGAGACACAAAAACTCCTGGTGTGTATCCTATAAATACAAAGGAGTGCCATCATTCAGCTTGTTTTAAGAAGTAGAAACAGCACACCAAAAGTCATGCCAGCAGTCTGTTCAAGAGCCAAGTAATGAGGAACCTGAGTCACACAGCTGTTGTCATCAGGAACATCTCACTGAAAGGTACAGGTTGAACTTTAGATATTTCTATTCTTGCCAAAGCTCCCACTAATATAATTTCTGCCACAGTTTAAACAGATATGCATGACACTGATCAATCCTTGTAATAGGCCTATCCTGTAATGTTAACATTTAAGTGTGAAAAAAAATTAAACTAACCTGTCTTCAATGTTGCAACACAAGCCTGAAGCCTTATAAAGACTGCAAAGCATTAGATACTTCATACAGATACTTTTAATTCTTTAGAAAGTGAGCAAATCTCATTGGCTTAAAGCAAAACTATATATGGAGATTTACACAGCACAGTTATTAAGCACCATTATTTAAAAGGGATGGATTACTGGGGTTAAAGAAGAGGAATCAAATTTAAAAAGCATGAGCATTTAACAACACATGTTATTTCTAGTTAGGTAATTTGAAAGAAGCTTTTCTTTTTTCCTCCTGCTCCATAAGCAAAGCTAACGTTGCCTTGGAAATGTCCTGGGAAAGGTAAGCTTCTTATAAGTTCAGTTTAAGTGTAATGCAAACCTCTGTAAAGTACACAGGTAAAGAAACCACGTTTGCTACATGAAAACCAGTAACTTCTCAGAAATTTCTCAGTTGCTCTAGAACTACATGAAATTTGATTTTTTTCACTTTTAACTGGATTTCAATCACAGCATTATGCTACAGCATAATTTTGCTGTCTGGTTAACACAGGTAGGCTGGAAAGTTTCATGTTTGAAACTTTCATGGCTGAGTAACATTAACTAAATCTTACTTAATGCTAAGAAAAAGATGAAATCTCAGATGAGAACCAGATCAGACTTTTTTAGCTCTCTAGAACTAGAAGTTCTAACTTAAAAACACCAATTAGCAAATTAATTTAGCCTATTTTTTAGAAAGTTATTATTAAAGTTCATAGAGTTAAGAATTGCATTTTGATTGGAGAGAACAAAAATCACAGGATACAGTCAACAATTTCAAAATGAAAGCAACTAGGTTTGATGGTAGTGAAGGTCAACTTCTAGCACTAGACCAGTGTGCTGAAGCAGTACATGCAGGATCCCTAAAAATCACAGAGCATCACTCTTACATTGGAAGAATCGTAAGTCAAGTCCATCTCAATTTATCCGTCTGTTTGGGCACCTCCCCAAGTGCTGTATTAAAACTGGACATTGAAGAACACTAAAGACCTGAAACAATAAAGCCTGTGTGTTTTTTCCAACAAGATCTAAATGGGGAAAGTGGCAGCAGCTTTGTTCCTTCTCTAACACACACTATAGAACACAGCAGTAACACTAGTCAGCCAAGCCCTGCGATACAAAGCATGATAAGGTCACAGCAATGGTCACTTACGGCATTCCTTCTCATCGCTGTCATCAAAGCAGTCCGGCAGCCCATCACACTGCCAGGCCCCTGGGATACAGCGTCCATTACTGCACATGAAGTTTCCAGGAATGTTGCATTCATTCGTGAAGTTATTCCCAGGCAACAGTTGGCTGTCTGCGACAAATGAAAGAGAGGTAAGTTTATTGAGGATTCAACAAAGGCAGCAAAAGCTGTCACTGAGGGAGCTGTTTATCAGCGGTTGAATGAAGATGAAACAAATGGACCCTGACCCTGGTTATTTTGTCATTATCCTATCAGTATCCTGAGCATGGTACTTGGTAGCACTTTCTTTTTCCTAAATTCTCGTTTTATCTGTTCTCCATTCTCACACTCTATTTTGCAGATTTCCTCTTGTTATTTTCTTTCCAGGAACATACGTACAGCCTCTATGTATACTCAGGTCAAAGTAATGTTTGTTTAAAAAACATTCCCTCTTCTTCACAGGGTCGGTCTAAACAGAAGTAAAACACATGAGGCTACATGAACTCAGCTCTATCCTCCCAGGCTTTTGTCAGATTAGTAGTTATCTTGCAGAATACTTTGTTATTGTTGTTGTTGTTAGCCAAGGGCTATGCAAGAGGTAACACACTGACTAATTCATACTACGTTTTCAATTAAGTTTTAAACATAGTGCTGCTGATCAAAGTTAGAATTGAGCTCTTGGTGTTCATACAGTCCCCTGGCATACATCTGTCCACAGGCTAGTAAGGCAGCTGGCACACTGAGTCTGCCAAGTGGAGCGGGCACAGTAGCAGGATACTGGAGATCAAGAGAACAGTGAGAGTAAGAAACATAGAGATTTGCCTTCAAGGTAAAACACAGCGCTACTCAGTCATTTTAATCTACCACTTTTCTCACTTTGTGCATTGTTTTTTGGAATGCACATATCACAGAAACACGGAACTTCAGTGAAGGAAGGATAATGACACTCAGTGGCTTTAATAAGCATCAAAATGGCATGGCCTATCACAAAGCTGGGGGGGAGCTGCAAGACAAGGCAGAGAGTGGGAAGAATAATATCCTTCCCCTTGTCTTCCTGTCATAGTCCAGACAAGTCCCAAGCAACATGCAGTTGAGTAGGCAAAAACTCCAGGAATACAAACCTTCCCAGGTAAGGATGGAGGTGTCACAAAAATATGTCCCCCCACCAACCTGCATACCTTCATGGTTCAGAACCAGGAAGAACAAACTAAGCTGACACAAAGCTTAACCATTTACCTATCATTTATCTATTTTGAGGATAATCACATCATTTTTGGAACTCTGGGGGAACGGCAGAGCTGTAGTTGGTTCCCGCCACTGCCCATCCCTACACCATCTTGCTTGCTGTTGCTCTTGGAGTCCAACTCCTTCCTCTCCCAGGAAGGCCTGAACGCCAAGAGCAAGGAAAAACATTATGAACGCAATATGGCGAGTGCCCCACTCTTCAGTGCTGCACAGGGCACAGAGCAGATCACAACTGCCAGGATAAGAAGTTTCAGGTACAACCTTTTTCCTAGGTCATTCCTGAAGTCCCAGGGAGGAATCTGCTTGGTACAGGCATCTTTGGAGAACACACCTACCAAAATAATAAGCTTTAAAGCATGATTAGTGCATGAGGCTTTTCAGAAACTCCTGAATCAGCCAGATGTAGATGTTCCCTTCCTCCTCCACAACGTATCAAAATGTTCCATCCATGACACAGGCAAAACTGCTAAGTTTCACATCACTATTTCAAAAGACACAAGAGGAATGCTTCAGGGAGGTAGTCTCTTTAAGCCTATGTCTGTTTCAAACAGTGTATTTCCTTTCAAATGTAATTTCTTGCAAATGGCTGACTTTCCTGGGGATGTTTCAAGAATCTGCCAGCACAGACCAGATGCCTTAATGGAAATTTGCCCTGAGCTGTTAAAAGACAATATAGTTCAGAAAGAAAAGGTGGAAATAAGGTCTTCGGAGGCAAGTGGACAATCTGAGCCACTGTCCACACACACAGAGCCACCTGTAACTCTTCTGCTGTAGCACCTTAAAGAAGGAGAGTGACAGCCACTAAAAAGCATGCCCAGGGCATGCAGCTGGCAATTAGACATCTTTTAGCAGTGTCATTCAAACCTCAGTTTCATTCCCTGCATCACTGTTCTTCCCACGGAGAAACAGCAGGTTTGCTCTCTACACTGTTACAGCCTACAGCACGCTGGAACAAGCTCAGCTCCAGCCCAGTCAGGCAGGGCCCTCACTGCTCCCCGCAGCTCCTGGGGAAATGCTACACCCAACTTTGCCTCATGCCTGAGTCCCTGAATCTAAATCAGCAGCGGCAGTTTCTCCTTGGATACTCCTGCCATTAAGCACTGAACAGACACGGTGCTGTCAATAAGCACCCCCAGGCTAGTGCAGCCTTACAGCATCACTGTTAACTGAGTTCTGCACTTCTGTGTTCAACCAGCAAGGGCTTTGTTGTCGTTTATGGCGTTTTTCCCCCTTACAACAGTAACTGAACACATTCAGATCAGTCTTTGTATCACTGACGTGTACCTGCTAAGTAATGACCAAATGAAAATCACCACACTCAAGAGAGCTGCAGGGTGAAGCTGTCAGCATTTACACAACCTTTTATTAGCAAACAACTCCCAGTGCACGAACACCACCTCTGGAAAAATCTACCACAATATTACAAAATTACAGGATGCCATTGTCAGATCAAGATAAGAAAGAAATACCCCAGTATTCTTTGCAATGCAGAAGTTCAGTCAATATACCACATACTCACGTTAGTTATAAAGCATGTAAGAGCTTCAACAGTAGAATCTAACTCCCTTCTCTACAGTCCCTCCAAAAGCAGTTTCAGGTCAGTATGGTACTACTGGAAGACTTTCCTGGTAATTTTCATAACCTTCCCTAGAATTTACAAGTTCTCAGATACTACAGAACTGAAATGTCCTGGGTAAGAATAAATTTCTGTTGTAAAACAGAGCTTATTCAAGCTTGACAAGACAACTAGAAATTACCAAAGCTTTTGCTGTCTCAGAACCTAAGCAACTAAGGCAGTACATTTAGGCAGCAACATCAAAAAAGGTGCCAATCTCATGGCATCTCCATTGCTCTGCACTACCTTCTTACCTAACCTCGTATCTGTATCTCTCATCCAATCTGCTTCCCTTCCACATGGAAGCAGCACCTATTAAAATGAAAAGTCCTGCTGTGGACACTTAATTGAGACTTCTTCTCGACTCGGGCAAGTTGCTAGCTAAGAACCAACAGCGGGTCTCACAGCCACCAGCCTCAACTACAGAACTGCCTTCTCCCCATGAAGGATCCTGGTGTTCCCGAGAGAAAACATAACAACTGGATGCATCTCGAGCACTGTAACGTCCTGGGCAGAATAAGCAATGCTCAGCTCCTGTCAGATCTGCTGCTGCTGTCTTGCCTGAAAAGTTATAGCCTTGATCTCCACACTCCTTTAATGAAAAAATTTAGACCAAGCTAACTAATTTTAGAAATTTTTAGAGTTTCAAAAAGCAAAAAGCATGAACAAGAATCAACCTCCCTAAAAAAGCACTATCAAGTCCCTGTTCCTTTCAACAACTCCTTTAAATAAATCCTTCTACCCTATTAGATTGAACCCTATTAGATTCCAGGAACAGGTATCAAATTTTGTTACCCAGTAAGTTGTTTACAGGATTTCCTTTGTCATACAATAACCTTATCCTCAATATTCTTTTAAAGCAATGATGTATTACTAACCCTTTCACCAAACAAACAAAAGATAGTGGCAGATCAAGATACTTGCAGACAGCCCTACACAAGCTTTGCTGAGGAATGGGAACACGGGAACTCTGACTCAAACCAGTTTCAAAGAAACCAATACTCCTCTTAAAACATGATCTTCATCAGCTCCTAGGAGAGTTGCATGTTACAGAGAGCAATTTGAGAGCCACAGCCAATGCATCTAGAAACTTGTTTCGTGCATTACTCCATGCCCAAAAAATCTATTGGTGGACAAAAAACTGTCAGAACAATGGCACATGTGGAACTGTTTTAAATGATATTACTCCTTCTGCTTCCCTCACACTTTGCAAGTCTCTCCTAATGGATTTAAAAAAACCCTCAAAGAAATCCTCAGTGCGGTTCTCAGCTCCCAGCCCTCAGGAATGCGATGTTCCTGCCCACTCAGCACACAGCCCAATGCAGGACTGCACACGCACAAGGAGGGGCAGCGTTACAGACACACTCAAGACAGACATGGAAAGGACCAAACCACATCCTCATGTCCGTTTTTCTAACAAGGTCCATAAAGATGTCAAGTTTTGTGTAGCCAACTTGCTGCACTGTCTGCTGGCAGGGGCGGAAACTCCTTCAATCTGGCAGAGCTGGCATTTCAATAGTTGACACATTTACCCTGCAGCCTCTTTGATTCATTTTGAATTCAACCCAAATAAGAGCTACACGGATGTGTTCAGTTAAGTAACGGAGGAAGGAAAGAAGGGGAAAGTAGTCCATTTTCACTGCAACACATTGCTCACTTTAAGCAGCATACCATCTGGGCTGAATATAAAAAAACGGACTCATGTTTCACTCTGAAGGGGACTGAGTAAGGAAAATCAATCTGTTTTAGCAGCCACTTCCAAAACTGTTGGTATCTAAATATTTAATATTCCCCAAAAAAGAATCAGGGAAAAATAAATTAAAGGACAAGTCATACTGAGCAAGCACTTCACACTGTATTAAGAAAGCAAGTCAAGGATATCTTTCACAAAACCACCTTTAACTGAAAGCACTCCAGAGATTTGTGCACATTACAGAACAGGTCATTATTGATCACACAGCTCCTTATCAGAAAGTATAATCACTATGAACAGGCAATCAGCCTGGCCAAGGAGGTCTTGAGGAAGAAATACAAGACACTTACGTGTTCACTGCCCTCATGAACAACACCAGTAACTTCAGCCTCTCAGCAAAAAGGATCTACCACCAAGGATGAAGCATGAACTCTTCACTGCCAAACCTTTGGCGTGTCTTTTGTAGGAATCATGGGATCCTCACTGGATACTTTCAATGGATTGCTGCTTAAAGTTTTTCATATGTGAAGAGAACTACTTTTTATCAGGCTGGTATGTAGCTGTGAGGCTGAATGGTTACTAATGGTACTTTCCTGTCACACCACACACACATTATACTACATACTCATTTTTAGTTTCTGTTTAAACCCTTGCCAGGTGTAAATCCACACCAGGTTTGATATAAGCACATCAGAAATCTGTTTTAACTCTACTGAAATCTGCAACATGTTATGAAAACAAAAGGAGAGAGACTACAGCGAGTCAGTAGCTGGAATTTGCAGTAAGATGGCATCAAAAAGACATACCTTCAATACCTGCCAATATTTGATCACCAGCAAAACACATCACAACTAAAGAAAAGCAAGCAATATTAGCAGACTTGAACAAGTACTTTTTGATCTTCCTCTGTCATCTTAAAAGACTGCAAATAAGCAGTGTCAAGTGACAGGTAGGCTATTACAAGATTTGATTCCTCAGAGAACACAAAACTACTTCCAAACACTTACATTCAGGTCCAGTTGCTTCTGTAAATTTAGCCCCTCAGGACAGATGTTTCTTTTCATACTTCTTTATGTTGACATGGAAGCATCTGACTCACTCCATGTCTACTTCACAGAGATCTACTAATGCAGGTGATGCACTCAGAGGAGGAATTCAAAAGCTGAGCACGATGGAAGTACTTTGCCTATAAACTTCAGTTCAACATGTGCATGCACAAACTTCACTGGCAATAGAAGTATGTTGTCAGCAAGGTAACACCAGTGCCATTAAGGCAGACTTGGCTTAACACTCACTGCACTGAAACACAAGGCAGAGATGATTTGTGCTTATGGGAGAAAGTCAGGACTCCCGCAGCCACCCAGAGAGACTGTGGAACAAACTTGCTCAACCTCTCTACGACACTTCACCCCTTGTTAAAAAGAAAACAAGGCACTAGTTTTGAAGAAGATGCCCATACTGAATTCAAGCACATAGGGTATAAAAAGACTGCCCATTAATAGTACCAAAACGGTAAGGAAAATGAGGATGAAGTTTACTTTCCATCTCTCAAATAAACACCTTTGGTATTACCCAAGAAGTTGTTTGCAGCTGAATGTTCATAAGCGTATCATGTAAATCACCACAAATTCCAGTCTTCAGTTTGATTTGCTTTGCTATGCTCTGCTGCAAAGGTCCTTGCCAGAACAGAAGAAAAGCATGCCAGAGCATATTCAGGCTGGCTTTGGGAAGCAAAGAATAAGACAAGCTCTCTCTTGCTCTGCAGTGAAACCTCTGACAACACCTAAGCCATCTGCCACAAGTAAAGGACACCTGCCACTGATTATCTGACAACTTAAATCCCCTTGAATAGTTTTAATCCCTATCCTCCCCTATCCTCATTTAAACTGCCTGATGATTACAGCGCTTATGCTATATTAGAAGTTATGAGGGTTATTTGTAAAGGCAGATTGACAGTCCCACTGCAGTACAACTGCTCAAAAATGTTTCTTCACTGAAGCAGCAGGTAAATTAGTGATTACTCAAGGAACTGCTCATTGATCAGGTTCAACTTCCCCTCCTTCAGTTTTCCAACCGTGATCCGTGAGATGTGGTATATTTGGTATCTGGAATTTTCAAGATTTAGAATGGATCAGTCCTAGCCAAAAGATCAGAAACTCCTATGATAACTCCAAATTAAATGCTAAATATTACTGAGGCAAGTCAAACACAATGGGAAAACCCTCTCAAGAGCACTAAAATGGATAGCTTCTTTTAATTTACACAGAAAAACTACTGCAGCAAAGAACACTGACTACTATCCAATGCCCATCGTTCACCCATTAATTCCTCACTGCAAAAGCTGCCTTTGTTGAACTGGAGATCAATTAATCCATCATGGTCCCCACCATAAATAATACAATATGCATAGAACAGAGTATCTTCTTTTAAATATCTTACAGCGTTAGTTGAAGCAACTGGCACATTCCCTGTAATAGGTGGCTGCATTTCAGCACTTAGCCATGCAAGCATCTTAATTAAATATAATCTTCTAAATCATTCCCTAATAAACAACCCTTTGCTTTTTCCTTGCAACAACATGTGCAGGAAGTGAGCTGAGGTGAACAGGCTTACTTTAATCCTGCAGCCTTCGTGGCTGGATTCTATATTTGGGGGACTGGGCATTTCACTAAAGCTTCCACATTTGCTTGTCTCAGCAGCAGTGCAGCTGCTTGAGTACACACCAAAAATACATCCCACAGCTCTGTGGGCTCTCGGCACACTTAGTGTGGTGGAAGGGAAACAGGCTATGGGCCATTAACAGTGCAGAGTGAACACAGCTCCAAACTAGTACAGTTTAAACAGAAAAAGGAAGCAGAAATACAGAGGAAGGAATACTTTAGATTACTAAACTGGGTGCACCTCGAAAGAGAAGCATTCCCCAGCAAGAAGCTCAAACGGAGATTTTATGCTGTTCTTATCCAAGCTAAAGCTACTCACATCACTTCCTTAAAGAAGCAGCAAATATAAAAACATTTTATTTTGAATACCTTTGAAAGACACCAGCTATGTGAAGCTTAACAAGGGCAAGTGCTGGATTCTGCACCTGGGACAGGGCAACACTGGTGGTGTGCGTAATTAGGGAATGAGAAGCTGTAGAGCAGTGCTGGGGAAAGGGACCTGAGGGTCCTGGTCACTGGCAAGTTGAATCTGAGTCAGCAGGCCCTGGCAGCCAGGAGGGCCAATCCTGTCCTCGGGGCATCCGGCACAGCATTGCCAGCCGGGCAAGGGAGGGGATTGTCCCTCTCTGCTCTGCACTGGGGCGGCCTCACCTCGAGTGCTGGGGGCAGTTTTGGGTGCCTCAATATGATAAAAGATATAAAGCTATTAGGGAGTGTCCAAAGGAGGGCCACGAGGATCATGAAGGATCTGGAGGGGAAGTTGTATGAGGAGCAGCTGAGGTCACTTGATCTGTTCAGCCTGGAGAAGACTGAGGGGACACCTTAGTTCTCTGTAACTTCCTCGTGAGGGGAAGAGGAAGGGCAGGCACTGATCTCTTCTCTGTGGTGATCAGTGACAGGACCTGCAGGAATGGCCTGAGGTTGTGTCAGGGGAGGTTTAGGTTGGATATTAGAAAAAGGTTCTTCACCTAGAGGGTCGTTGGGCACTGGAACAGCTCCCCAGGGAAGTGATCACAGCACCAGCCTGACAGAGTTCCAGAGGCATTTGGACAATGCTCTCAGGCACATGGTGTGACTCTTGGGGTGTCCTGTGCAGGGCCAGGAGTTGAACTTGATGATCCTGATGGGTCCCTTCCAACGCATCATGTTCTATGATTCTATGGCATGCTGCTATAACACCACCCTGAGGAAAACATTATTTTTGTCTTCACAAAAACAAATGACTAAAGGATTTATGCACAATAATGCAGAAGACCTACAAGAGATCTTGGGACAGAATTTAGATTTCATTATTCCCGTCTTTCATTTAACAATACACTTGTAATTACTTGCCATCAGTTTTTGTATCAAACAGATGTACCTAAGAGAAATTAATTGGGGAGTAGGGGTAAACAAGGAGATAATAAGCTACTGTGATCCATCACACTACTCCAATTTCCCAAAAAAACAGGCCAAGCTGACATTCTGCCCGGAAAATACTGAGAGCATGCCTGAAATGTGACAGCAGCAAGACTGAGTCTGATACATTCAGCATCAAATTTAAAGGAGTAACAACAGAAACAATGAAAAAAATCCTTCCATTTAATGGGTATTTTATTGTTTTTCTAACAATTGGGAGGGGCTAGGTTTAAATCTCCTCACATGATATTCTATGTCAATAAAAAGCCTACCTACCACAATTAAGCGTAAGTTTCCCAATCACAGAATCAGAACATCTACTTTCAAAGATCAAAAGCTTTTAATTGCCCTTTGAGACTTGTTTCTGCAAGGACTTTTTTTGCACTGTGCAGATGCAAGGGGTCATAAAAGGCTGCTGTTAACCACATTTTCTTGCTTAAAAACATGTATTGAATTACCCGCATTTCAGGGCCTTCAGAGAGGATGGTTAGCTGTGCAAACTCTGGGATGTTCAGCCTTACTAGCTGGGCAAATTCATCTAGGCCTTACACATGATGTAAGAAAAATCCCACAGTTGTTCTGCCTGGAGAAAACAACTGAATTCACTATTAGGCTATTTCCCCACAGGCAAGTGGTACTTCAAGCTGTTCTGCTGTGTCACATGACAATCTCTTAAAGCGCTGCTCCAGTGATAGGTAATCACAAGGAAGGGCAGAAGTTAACTGCGAGGCTGTAAAAGTGTTAATTCTCTGAAAAAAATAACTCCATAATGTCAGTTGCTCCAGCAGCATTTCACTATGGCAGTGGTTAAAGTATGCTCTAACTTACAGGCATAAAAACCACTGGCATCCTTCAGAGTTGGTAGCTGATACTGGACACACTCCCCCATCTTTTACATCCCAGCATACAAAAACAATAATACCCAAATATGCCGCAGTATAAAAACATAGAAGGGGGAAAGAATGCTTCAGCAGGATGCTAAAGAAGTATCATCTTGCCCCTTCTCCAATAAGTACTCACTCAGCACTTTTAAGAATATTTAATATATCTGTAGTCTTACGTCTTAGCACACATATCAGACATAGAATCAACCTCTGCAAGCGAATGCAGTTTAAGCAAGAGCTCCGTGTTACAGGAAAAAAACCCCAAACAAACTATAAACAGATATTAACTGGTAGGCAAAATAATGTTTCAGCCAGTGAGGAAAAAAACCCCAACCATACAAAATGATAACCTCTGCACCTACAGAGACCATAGAGTTCAAATCCATGCAATGATGACAGTATGGAATGATATCGCTGGTCAGGGGCAGAAACACCATGTCAAACTTTTCTATGCTGCTCCTGTACATAGCTGTGTTTAGCTAAAGGTGCCTGTCCTCAACAGTTCAAGCTCAGAGCAAATAGCCCCATCTTTCTTCAACCCCGGCTATAAATTCCTGTCCTTCTCTTACTATCCAGTTGCATAAACTCCACCTCAGGTGAGCAGCAAGCTTTAAAAAACAGTTAACCTAGAGACCGTAGTTCTCAGTGCTGAATCAACCCACCACAAAGTTTCAAGAGCTTATGCCATCACAGAAGAGAGAGAAAGGAACATACATGCTCCCTCCAGATGAAGAACACAACAAGGACTGTAGCCTTTTCTCAGGCTAAGTCAGGTAACCTAAAGCAAATACTTCTGCCATTTTCAACTGCAATAGACACCACTTATTCTCATAAAGTTGCTTGTCGTTAACAACTATGCCACAATTGCTTCTTTAAGCAGCAAAGTTTTGAAGAGCACTAATTACTTCTTGGCAGCTGTATATCAAAGTCTTCCCCAGTAAGGAAAGCTGCATGTCAGAACCAGACGCCACTCTGGGTCCCAGCAAACATGTAAATGGGGAAGGCTGGTTACCCACACTGACATCTTACTGGTGCTACAGAAACTTTCCTGTCTGACTACCCAGGAGTCACTCTGGCAGTCATACTCCTCCGAGCAGACACTCTGACTGCTGGAACTGAAGCCCCTACACAGTGGGTAGCTACAGTGACCCAATGGGTGCCCTACTTGACTCCCTACACACCCCACACTCACACAGCCAAAGTTTCCTTACCAGATTAACCCTGGATTCCCATAGCAGAGTCCCAAATCTCTGGTTCCTTTAAGTCATTTATTCATGATGCATAACACAAAACCAGCTTGATCTGGTGCCTCTGGAGAGGGAGCCTGAACAAAGGAACCGCTGTGTTTTTATACCCTCAGTCTGTGCTGCCGATAGTCTGGGGTCTTCCTGATGAGTCCTTGGCTCCTGCTGTGTCCCAGTGTCTGGTCACCTGGCCGGTGCCACAGGTCCCTGTGCCCTTTCCTGTGCAAAGGGTTGGCACCAGGTCACAGCCCCTTCCTTGTCTGGGATTCCTGACATTTCTCCCATGCAGGACACAACCTGCAGCTCTCACTGCAGCTGTGCAGCCAGTACCTGCTCCAAGTGTATCCCTCAGCACTGGTGAGTGACAATTTCAAAGGTCTGCTAGAGACAAAAAGTGCAGGGCTCTGAAAGCAAACTCACTGTGTAATAATGGTGGAGAAAGCAAACCAAGATGAAGTTGTGATAATGATTATCTTCCTGATGATAGAGAAGGCAGAGGGACCTTCCCATCTGGAGAGTTTGCATTTAGGATCTGACAGCACATCAGGAGGGGCAGGTAAGCTGTGGTAACGAGGAGAGAACTTGGGCTCTGAGACTACATGAAAAGGTCACACCTCAAAAAGAGCCTGGAAGAGACAGCTGCGTGTGAGGCTCCATAGAGGAACCAAGTCCAAAAAAGGCCGGGGTGCAGGACAGAGTAACAAAACAAAACATCAACAATGTCCTTAACAATAAAGAAATAGCTCATAACCTTTCACTCAACAACACTAAGCTAATTTTCAAGTGTGAGGAGATTGATGACAGATAACCATGATTTTAATCTAGTCAAGAGACAGATCTGCAGACATCTCTACCCTAGGAAGGCAACTCAGCTCCTGCTTTGAAGTCTTGCCCTAAGAAAAGAAAACAAGGAGACCAGAAACCTCTCTCCTGAGGCTCCTAAAAAAATCTGGAAGAGGAACAAGAATGATTTTCTAAATACATTGAATCAACAGTTAAAAATAGGAGAAGAATTACCAGAAGACAATCAGAGTCAAGGAAAGGCAACGGTTTAAGAAAAGGGAAGTGACTGTACTAGGTGGTAGTGACAGCACACAGACAGTGAAGATGGGACAGTATTCCTAAACAGAAGCATCACCTGGAAATATAATTATAACCTCTTCAAATACATGCAAATCCAACAAAGAGGCAAGAGTGAGACTAAAAAGAGGGCATACACGAAGACCATGTTTATTGGGCGACAAAACATGATGCAAAGTGAACTTAGAACATCCCTGACTCTTTAAGGAGAAAGGCAACTCGTTCCTCACCAGCTGCATAATGCAGAACTGGACCCTGTTAGAAAAAACAATTTCAACAAAACAAGCCAAAACAGAGCCTTGATTTCAGAGGATCACCAGGCTGGGTTATAATCAGCCGATTTTCATCTACTCTATTACTGAAAACACGACACGCCATGGGGTGGCCACAGCAACACCCTTCAGACTGTCCAGGAACTCTCATCACTCTCACAGAATTTTGGAGACCCCTGCTAACATACACGTCTAATTTAACCACAAGATACAAGCCTCTTCAAATGTTATGCCCTAGGTCTATTTGAAGAGATTTTGCCATTACTTTAGAGTTGAGAGGTTTCTTTGTATAGAAGACTGTGTATTTTCCCTTTTCCTGTAGCACTGGTCACATGTCCTCCACTAGGTAAGCCTCAAAAGAGAGTTAAGTGGGGGCAGAAGATGGGGTTCAGGAATAACAGATGTATGTAAGTAATGGTTATTTATCTGAAGTTGGAAATTTCCCATCATCACTACGAGAGACCTAGAAAATAATCATTTCAAGTGAAAAATAACAGCTTTTATAACCACTTACTTAAAGTGTGATTTTCTCCCATTCAAACTGAGCTCTTTGATGTGCTTTACACAGCAATAATAAAAATTTATCCAGAAGATAAAGTTACTCAGTGTTTGCTGCATGGATTAGACTGCTGCTGCTTTCTGTAAGCAAATCAAAACCAGAAAAATAAATGTCATTTGCATTTTGTCAATAGGAAACATGCTGTTAGGCAGATGTATGGCAGGGATTATATTGAAGTGAGGGGCTCATTCTTTTCACTGGAGTTTAGTTTCACCTTATCTTTCACTTACTCATTGTACCAGAAGCCATACCCAAGAGCAGTGATGTTGTTCCCCTGTAGAGGAATGTCCAGAGTGCCTCCACACAACAGGCCATTAACACGGAGTGCACAGTGGGGCTGTGCAATCTTCCTGCAAGGCACTGGTGACCATTTCTTTCCAGCAAATACTGCCACAGCAAGATACCACTCCACACACCACATACTCCAAACTGCTTTCGAGCTAGCAGTAAAATCAGGGGGTTGACTGCAATATAGGTAATCTCGGATTTTGGCTTTTTCAACAGTTGCTGCATTTAACAGCACAGCAAAGAGTGAAGAATAGTAGAATGAAGGTAGACAGAGGAAGATCTAGCAAAAAGCAGAAAAGCTTTTCATTTGTGCGTGAGAAAAATGAACTTTCTCCAGGAGCAGTGGATGCAACTGTAGCCAGTGTCCCTGGAAAGGGACACAAAATAAAAAGACCAAGATTCAGTCTACGTGGTGTACTAACTTTCTTCCTTTTCCCACTTTTTGCTTCCTGACAGTTCTGTTTCCTTTATTTCCTAAAATTCTCTGAAAAGTTTCTCAAAAAAAAAAAAAAAATTAGCATCTGCTTTTTAGATACCTATCCTGGTCTCAAAAGAAAAAAAAAATGTTATCCACCCTACTCAAAGTGCCCATGAGACAAAAGTCTCAGAAAGAAGCTTCCCAGTACACGCTAGTTAAGAAAGATTAAGCCTTTACATACTTCAGCACCTAATCCAAATATTTTGGGTGTCTCACTTGAGCCCTCTTGCAGCTTCCAAACCTGGATGTGTTTCATTCAGATGAGTCAATCCCGGGGACAAACTCAGTAAACAAAAATGAATACGTTCCCGGTTAACTACAAAACCATTCTTGCCTTTTAAGGCTTCATTCAACATTTTTTGCATCAGGTATTCTTCTCCACTGAGCCAAATCAAAACTCAAGAGATCTCTAAATCCCCATGCTCTAACTCCATACATAATTTTCCTGGCTAAACAAACTGAAAGCCCCACATTCCTTCTGGCACCTATCATATCTATGTATGCTACAAAGTGTACTTTCTGTAGAGGCTGGGGCGAAGACACGTCTAGACAGAACGCGCCAACCTGGCAAATGCTGTGAGGGCTGCGGAGCAAACCCATGAGCTGGGGAATCACCTACAGAGCTGCACAGACTGGGATCAGAAGAAACAGACAAGATCTCAAGAACCTCATGAAAATTTTCAACAAAACAAAACTCTTAATATCTCAGTAAGCCAGAGAACTCAAAATGCGTAGACAAAAGATGTGGATTCTACATACTCAGTAATAAATTTTTGATTCTCAATGTGCATACTACTTGGTTCCAAGGCAGGAAACATTTGTTTTCACATAAAATCCAAACTGGAACTTAGGATACACTAAGTTCATAAATTTGCCAATCTTTTCTTCAAGCTTCTTGGAAAGTAAGCATTATCACTGCAGTGGCACCTGAGGCTGGCCAGAACAGAGGTTCTTCAGCACCTAGCTGAACACAGTTACAAACCAGAAGTTTCAGCATACTGCCATTAAGGGTTAATTTTAATTTTTACTCTTGTTGGCCTAGTTGGCTATTCCCATAAATACCAACCCAGCAGATATAATTGCAAAGCAGGTATATTTGGTTCCAGTTACTCTGCCAATTTAGTGGCAACTAATGTTTGAAAATTGCAGGGTGTAAATTTAGCACAGTGGGTCTCACATTATGTTTTTACTGCTGGAGACTGTATTTGATTAATGAGAATTAAAAGAAAGATACCACACTTTATGAAAGCTTTTCTGTTTTTTCCCCAAATCTCTGGAAAGAAAGAAAGAAGAAAAAATCAAACTGTATTGACTTGATAATGACAAAAACAGTACAGCTCAAAACTGCACTTCTGAGTTTCAGCAGTCATTTTTTTCAAGTTGATGAGGAGAGAATTGCTAGTGCCAAGCAATGCCAAGACTTCCGCCAAGCAGCTATCAAATCTTGGTAAGACAAAACAAGCAGCAGGAGACGTCTTTGGAATACAAGGACAACCTGAACATATTTTCTCTGTAACAACAATGTTCAATTTTCTTTCACAGCCCCAAGAAATCAGCAACTGGCTAGCTCTAATTGTGGCTCTCCCACTACTACTCACATACACATTTGCACCTTCCTTTCTGTCATTCTCACACGCTACAAGAAGTTCAGAAGACAATGAAAACTGTACACAGTAGATATTTTTAAGGACTTAAAATTACCTACTTTGGTACGTAACACATAGTGCTAGACTGACAGCCACTGCCATCAAAAGAGACCACCAGTGTAATGTACACAGACACTAGCCAAGGCTTCTTCTACTTAACAGAAGTGTGCAACAGAAGCAACAAAAGCAAAGCAGCCTCCAGCCTTTGCACTTCCGTGAGCCAGCGTGTCACTGCATCACTGCTGTTATGACAACTCTGGTTCTTCCTTGGCTGATGCCTTAGGTTTTAACTGTTATATTTTTCAAATCCTATATTGCGTAGTGTGTAACTCTGAAGTTTCTTGTAGCTTGTTAGCTGCTCTCTTAGGCCAGATAGACATAACAAAGCCTCTCCAAGCTTGCTATTCAAGGACACTCAGATTGTCTTAGGCCCAAAAAGTGTAAACTAGGGCCTCTAGAGAGGTGGAGAAATTGAAGAAATTACATCACTAGCTAAAGTTTTAATTGGCAAATTTATGCTGATATGCAAATGAACCAAACGTATAAAAGTGGGAAGAACTCGTGACTCGTCGTCCATCTTGGGGTCCGTTTTGGAAGTAGCCTCTGGCTCCCCAGGGTGTACCTTTGAAGGCCTTTCAAATAAATACCTACCCTTATTCCCTTACTCCTGTCTAGTCTCTGTTTCTCAGAGGTAGCCACTCAAGGCATCAGTTCTTTGGCAGCTCAGATGGGACCACGAGGCTTCCAAGAACAATGTCTCAACCCACTCGCAGTCCTTACCTGCTTCTGCTCATTTGGGGTTAGATTTTCTAACCAAATACCTAAGCGGACTTACTCCAGACTTACTAAGATTTTCAGTCTTTCAGCACTAGAGCCCTGTCACACATATCCTCTCTTTAAAAACACAGGCCGATATTTAAAAGAACAGGAATCTTGCTGAACATTCAAATCTCATTTTTCTCCTGGGGAAACCTGAATTGAAGACACTTGGGAGCAACAAAGTTCTTAAAAAGGCACCTGAGATTCTTCATAGACTCATTTGTATAATTTTGATTCCCAGTTATTGCAGTAATTTTCTTGAAAGTCAAGGTGACACATTCTGTTCAGATCTTCTGTCGAAGAGTTGCAGTCACAGCTCCCACCTTCTCAAATGGCAAGCCCAGTAAACTGCACCCATCCACACACTGAGGCTTTGCCTATTCTCTGAAGCTAATTAGCATCAGAATAACAGGCCTCACAGGTGAGGTACAAAGCTCTTGGGTAACAGACCCTGCTATAACTTTGGAAAATGAGTTAAACACTTCAGAAAGGTTTCACATACTTTGCATCAGACAAGACACAAAGCAAATGGAAAAAAAAAGATTAAAGAGAGCTAAGATTTTCCTCCTACCAGACAAGTAGGAGAGGGCTTTCACTTAACAGAATTATCTTCCCTAAATTTTCCCTTCAGTTTTATTTCCCAATACTGGCAAGTTACCGAAGTATGTGGAGATCATACTTTAGCAAAAAAAACACTCTCACAAAGCAAAAAATATTTGGCCAAGAGGAAAAATCCTGTGCTTATATCATAAAGACCATGAACTTGGGACCACTTTTAATATTCTTTTTATTACTAACAAAAAAGTCAGTATCCTTCAAGACACTTCCAAAAAAAAAGCATGCTTTCATTGCTATTTTCACTAATGCTCAATTTAACAGGCTAGCTGTGCCATCCTGTGAGCAGGAGACATTACACAACACAAAAAGACAATAAGCCATACTGTCTAGGACACAGGATAAGCAACCTCGTGAGACTGGTGATGTCACTGGCTAACCTGTGACCTCATATGTTATACAAGACATCAGGCTGTTCTGTTTTCAGAGACCCCCAAGCAAGCACCTCGCAGCCCGAATCATTCCAGAGAGTCCTTCGTTCATCAGTATGTACGAGGATGCTCATCACTCATTGTAACAGAAAGTGAACTCCTTGCACTCAAGACCTAGAAGAAATGAGTTTTATGAATGACATCGACAACTCAGTCGCATTCTCTTCAAGTCTGGAAGAAAGCCTGTCTGCATCTCATACTGCTTCATGTGGAATGAGACTCCTGCGACCCTGGTGACCAGCCCAAACAAAAGAGGATAGCTGACAGTCAGGAGAGGCTTCCTTCAGAATACCTCATTCATAATTTAACTGTTAACAGCCATGTAACTGGAGTGGCTGCAGGAAAAATTAACTGTATAGCTGTCTGTTATACTGAAAGCACTTGAATTGTGTTTGCTTTCTACTTAAGCGACAGTGCTCCTCTTTAGTTCAAGGGTTAGCCCCTTTGGAAAAGAAAAAAGGTGTGAAGCTCGACTAATAAATAGAATTAATTTAACTTCATTTTCAGTCACTCAAGAAAGGCTGAATGTGATTACTATAGTCTTTCTCATTTTCTTCATCTCCTATGGAATAAACTTTCACATATTCAATCACAATATAGTCCATAACATAGAAAGGAAATATTTATGCATTTGTTGCTTCACTACGAGTTTTGTATATGGATATTTCTGACTCAGAAGGTTAACACAAAAACAGTATTACTTTTGACCACGTACACTGACCCATAGTCTGAACAATCTGAAAGCATAAAGGGAAAACTAACACAGAATATATAACGTAGTGCTAAAATTCACCCAGGACTAAGGAATTTTGTTCAAGCTGTAAGTGTCCTAGACAGTATTCTCATGTTTCATACACAATGCAGACGACATGGCTCAACCAGAAGCACTTTCTATTATCTACCAGCTCCTTGAACTATGGCTGTGTTTTCCCCAGATTTTCCAAGAAATAAATTTAAAAGTAATATGCTAAGTATTGACTGCATTACAGCTGGCCACTGCACAAACAAACTTAACTGAAGTGCTACCACCACCAAACAACAGCCATTCATTCCATGTGTGAACTCAAAAGAGGGTCATGTGAAAATGTCTCTGATACAGCACCACCAAACAGAGACATCCCCTGATGTCTGAGGATGAAAGTTCTTGCTTCCTTTCGCACGTTTTCACAGAGACTGCTACCACAAGGTAACTTTGCACTTTCATCACTGTCATCATTTGAGTGGCCATTATGAATTTTTCAGTGTATTGCAGATAACCCTGTACCTGGCTGACATTCTTCATCACACTCAGACACAACAGACCGTTGATCACAGCGACTGCCAGAGGCGGGTGGTGACACAACTTTTCCAGTATGTCCACATAGCTTCTGTGTTTCAGAAGCACCTTGGCAACAAGAAGCACATGCTGATACAGATGCTTTGTGATCAAACACTTATTTAGCACTAAAAAAATTTGTATGGCAAGATCAAAACCACAGTAAAACTTTAAATGAAAGACAGAAGAAGTTTCCTTCCCTCACATATTCCCCAACCAAAAGCACAAAATTCATTGTGCCACTTGAAACGGGAAACCAATTACTCCTTCCCCATAGATCTGCCCAAGTCTTAATTCTTCTCTCTGCCGCACCTTTATATCAGAGCTCCACTGAAGCTGTTAAAATCTCACTCAAGAAAAGCACAGAATCAAGGATTACTTTTGCTTGTAGAAACGAAAGTTTTAAGCCGTTGTACTCAGACTTAAAAAATACTCTTTTCCCTTTCTCAATTTGCTGCTTAGAAAGGCCAACAATAAATATTCCCTTTAATACATGGAAGAACAGATTTAGGAACATAATGTAGGTACATTGCTGTGCAAAATGCAGGTACATTGCTGTGCAAAACATCCTAGCTGCAACACATTCAAGTCAAAACTCTCAGTTTGACAACTCCTCCATGAAAAACTGTTTACTAAAAGTAGCAGCATCTTTTGTGTCCTGCTTTTTCCCTGAAGAGAGGCAAGAGCGACTACAGACAGAACAAAGTGCAGCAGGCTGAAAAGATTAACTTTTTAGTTTTAATGAAATTTCATAATTTGAAATTTCATTTTAAAACCAATACTTTTTAAAGGAAGCTTGGTAACTGAAAACTGAAGCAAGAATACAGTAGGTCTTTAAGGAATCCCACAAAGCAGCTGATTGACATTGACATTCTTTCCAGTCCAGTCCCTTTAATGAAGTTTAAAGACATCAGAACACATTGAAACAAAACCAACAAAGGGTGACTGGGCACTGGAACAGCTCCCCAGGGAACTGGTCACAGCCCCAAGCCTGAGAGAGTTCAAGAAGCATTTGGACAATGCTCTCAGGCATATGGTGGGATTCTTGGGATGTCCTGTGCAGGGCC
Organism: Rhagologus leucostigma; assembly: GCA_013397725.1. Classification (NCBI taxonomy): domain Eukaryota; kingdom Metazoa; phylum Chordata; class Aves; order Passeriformes; genus Rhagologus; species Rhagologus leucostigma. Next base: position 15,560 of record VZTD01003430.1, on the reverse strand, counting down.
AAGATTTGGACTCAATGACCCTTGTGGGTTCCTTCCAAATCAAGATATTCTGTGATCTCTGAGAACTGAGTTGTCAATTCATTTTTATACCCACAGCAGCTGAAAGCAAAAAGTTAATGCACTGAAATAAATCCATCTAGGTTCTTTTAAAGAATTGTGACACAAATTCTCAAGAATGTATAAAAATAGTAACAAAATCATTCTTGATGTGTGTTTAAGATAGAACTGAATCAATTTGGAAGCTACATATGTTTATACAAAAAAACCCAAAAACTCACCCCAAAGAAACCAAACTATATTTCCTTTTAATGCCTCCTTGGTAAAGCAGTCTCAGATGAAAGACATGCTCCAACAGACTTGTGCGCTGGTTTTTAGGATGTTGCACAGTCTTTGAAAACATTTGGCATTGCCAAACTCTGCACAAGTGTTAAACAGTTCCAATTCTGCAAGGTAAGGCAATGTCCCAAATTTTAAGAAAGTCAACAGAAAACACTATGATTAAAGTCCAGTTGTAGCTATTTATATCTCTGGACCTTCATCCAGGACAGTAGATGAAAGATGCTTGCAGTGTCATAGGGGATAAGCTACATAGATAAATGGATACTCCTTCCCCACCTCTCATTTCTACATACGAGTGAGTGTGATACTGCCCTGCTTCCTCATTTGTATTTTAGCTCATATCTTACACAGAACAGGGACTACCCTATGCTAATAAAAATAAGCACCACATATTTCCCAGGACATCTATTTTAAACTTCCCCTCTCTAGCATCCAGAAAAGAAACCTGCCATATTCCACCCTAGGAGACTGGAGGCACTTACTTCTTGCTAGCGGAAGCATTGGAAGGAGAACCTGCACTACTCCAAATCCTCGCCTCTGATTATGTGATTGAAAGTATGATGGTATGACTCCTCACATAAAAAAACATCTACAATTGTTATACACTCCAAAACTACATATTCCTATTATGATGAAAAACGATCAGAAAAACTCACACGTGATTCAAAGTAGGGATATAAAAAGGACAACTGAGAGAGACTTCTAACACAAGCTTATAGACAACAGCAGCAGACAGAAGCAGCAGACCTGTAAGCACTTCGAGCACCAGCAAGAGGAAAAGACAGCAGTCTAGGAGTAGCCTACTCAAACAAAGAAAAGAAGAAAAAGTGACAAACAGTGACAAATGTGTCACACATGCAGGGCTGAGTCCTCCAAGTTCAGCCTGTCTGCAGTTCAGCCTTTCCTGGACTTGCTGCTTTGCTGATGCAAAAAGAAATCCACCACCTCATCTGATGCTAGGATGCTTGCCCCCTTCTTTTTGTAAGCTCCTCCAATTTTATTGTGGCTCGAGGGCAAAGCATTCATGGAGGAGAAGCAAAAAGGCAAGTGCACAAGGACCCCATAAAACATTGGCAAAAGCAGAGAAGTGGAACTGACAGAAAACTACCACTTCCTAGTGTCTTACTTAGCAAATCAATCGGAAATCAGCTCCAGCAATTAAGTGATAATGAATTATTGATGACACTACTTTGGGGAACTGAGCACTTACCAGCAATTATGAAACTAAAGAAACTGAGGTGGGTAAGTGCTATCACCATTTTGCAGACGGCACAAAGCAAGGCAGACAGCAAACAATTCCGCGACATTACGCCTTGCCGAGGATCACTGTTATCTCTGACACGTTATCTTAGTTCTGTTTGTACATGATCACACATCACCTTGATTTGTGTTCCACTCTACCCACGTGTAACATATTCCTGCTTCAGAGAGGCACAGTGAATGCTCCACGTACAGAATTCAGTAATTTCAGTAACCACATCCTACTACCTTTTCAGAGGTGGGGAGAAAAAGGCTGCTCAAAGGAAAAGGCAGCAAAATTGGAGCCAGGGAAAAAACACTTTAAAATGTGATCTACAACATATGTTCAGTGGCAGAATTTGCCCTTGAGAAAGCAAAGAAGGTATTCAAGCCCTACTATTTCAAGATACTTTAAGTCTGTGCTTAAAATGTCTTTAAGTCAGCCAACTTTTTTTGCCAATGCAAATATATTCAACTAGAAACTCAGAAGAAAGCCAAGAATTCAGTCTTGGATTTAAAACACTCTTGCCAGCCACTCAAGGCTGTCAGTAATGTCACACAGAATACTTCCTATCACTAACACATAAAACTAATCTAGGAAAGAGAACTTGCTCTATTCCTACCATACTTCACACCTCAGCTTTCCAGCTGATGCCATTATCTATTTATACCATTAAAAACCAAACAAAGGAGGATGTGAGCATCCACTGCACATTATTATCATCCATCCTGCCCCTTCACAATTTTTCATCAAACTTATCAAGGAGACAGGCCATGGTCTACAAGCACTTAAAGGTAAGTCTCTCACACTTCTAGAGCTTTCACCCTCAACAGCAGCTGCCAGAGTTGAGGCAGACACAGATGCAGCTTTACAAATTAGCAGCCATATGTCATCCAACTGGCGTGAAACACCACGATGCCCCTTCAAACACCACAATGGTTACATGCAAGTGTGGTGACTTGTAGTCAGCTCTCCAACAGGAATGTTGGTGACATAAGCTTCAGGAGGAAGATTAATGTCAGTACTTGCGACATAGTCCAGCCTTGCAGACAGGATGCCTTTCAGGAAAGGGCAGCTTTCCGTGAGAGGACCGGAGATAGGGTTCACTCTGGCCACAGATATCTTACATGATCATATTATTCTGCTTTCCTTGGCTTCAGTTTTCCATATCTGTTAATGACTACTAATGCTCCCCTATCCCATGGGAATACTTCCAGCATCCATAATTTATGTTTCCACCCTGCTTGGATGCTGAGATGGGTACCTGAAGATATATACTGATCAGTTGTTTGCCAAATACATAAACAGTTTTTTAAGAAGTATCATAAAAAATGCAAACTATTAATATTAAAGCCCATCTGTGTATCATATGATCATTAAGGAGGGAAAAGGCCTCAATGATCACTGAGTCCAAACATTAACCCAGCACTGAGAAGTCCACTACTACACCATATCTCTAAGGACCCTATCTACATGTTTTTTGAACACTTCCAGAGATTTTGATTTCACCACTTGCTGGGCAATCTGTTCCAATGCTTGATCACCCTTTCAGTGAAGAAATTTTTCTTTATTCCCAATCTAAACCCGCTCTGGTGCAACTTGAAGCCATTTCCTCCTGTCCTATTGCTTGTTACCCTGACTACTTCACCTCACTACAATCTTCTTTCAGGGTGTTGTAGAGAGCAGCAAGATTCCCCCACAAGCCTCCTTTTCTGCAGGTTAAACAACCCCGGCTCTTTCAGCTGTTCCTCACAAGACTTGTGCTCCAGACCCTTCAGCAGCTCCGTTGCCCTACTCTGGGCTCATTCCACTACCTCAATGTCTTTCTTGCAGCGAGGAGCTCAAAACTGAACACAGGATTCAAAGTGTGGCCTCACCAGTGCCGAGTACAGGGGGACAACCATTGCTCTGGTCCTGCTGGCCACACTATTCCTGACTCAGCCCAGGATGCCCTTGGCCTTCTTGGCCCTTTGGGCACTGCTGGCTCATGTTCAGCTGCTGTCAACCAGCACCCCCAGGTCCTTTTCCACAGGGCATCTTTCTAGCCACTTTTTCCCAAGCCTGCAGTATTGCATTCGGTTGTTGCGACCCAAGGGCAGGACCCAAGATTATGAATCTGTACGTTCCAAAGTATCCAAAAATTACTCTGCCCTGGAAACATGCAATGACTAGCTCTTGGTACAGCTGCTTACACCTAGGGTTTAATTTTGACAGTTGAGCTCACTCAAACTGTTCGCTAACCAAAACATTTACTACAGCATTGCAGTAACACATTTTTTCCAACACAACAGGCCAACACCGTCCTTCTAAACTGAAGCAAACAACACTGGAACAGTAACTAAATCTATGCCAAGTTAAGTTTTCTTACAGGAATGTGCAAAGTAGCTTGGAAGGCTTGTGTTTGCAAACATCCAACTTATTCCATCTTCAAGGGCCAGACTGGCAAAGGTGCAAAGACCGTTTTATTTCCTCAATGTCACTGCTCCTTTGAGACATCCCATATCAGACATGCTTCCTTTCCAAAATGGAGATAACCAACCAGATATTTTAGAAGTCTAAACCATGCACTCTTTACTGGGTTGAAAACTGGCTGGATATCCAGCCTCAGAGGGGAACGGACATACATCCAGCTGGCAGTTGGTCACAAGTGTTCCCCAGGGCTCAGTGTTGGGGCCAGTCCTGCTCAATACCTTTATCAATGACCTGAATGAGAGGATCAAGTGTCCTCTCAGCCAGTGCTAAGTTGGGCAGGAGTGCTGATCTGCTGGACAGGCTGGATTGATGTGTCAAAGCCAGCTGTGTGAGGCTCAACAAGGTGAAGTGACGGGTCCTGAGGGAGTTGGTGTTGTTTAGCCTGGAGAAAAAGAGGCTCAGGGGGACCTTATCACTCTCTACAACTGCCTGAAAGGAGGCTGTAGCCAGGTGGGGGTTGGCCTCTTCTCCCTGGTGACCAGTGACAGGATGAGAGGACACAGCCTCAAGCTGCATCAGGGGAGGTTCATGTTGGACATTAGGAAGAGTTTTTTTGCTGAAAGGGTGAGCACTGGAATGGGCTGCCCAGGGAGAGAGTGGAGTCACCACCCGTGGAAGTAGTCAAGAAGCGACTGGACATGACACTTAGTGCTACAGTTTAGTTGACATGGTGGTGTTTGGTCAAAGGCTGGACTCGATCTCAGAAGGCTTTCCCAACCTTGATGAGTCTACGACTGTATGTGGGCTTAATTTTAACAGGATCTAACAGGCCTTACAGAGGTCTCTTTGATATAGGCCCAAAACAAGTTACACTGATTGCTTCTTCAACTGGAAAGTTTGCTCGCAATAGGGATCTGCCTAATTTTGCAACTACTGATGAGAAAATAAATAAAGCACTAACACCGCACGGAAAAATTAGCTAAACCGTGCTTTACAGGCTGAACACAGTTTCCCCATGAGACTACTTCGAAGGAGCAGTGGCAGTCAGCAGGTCAGCAACTCTGGATTCAACCTCAGTTAGGACACTAATATCCTGCCAATGATCAGCACTGTTTCTTGTGTTTTCAGATTTTATTTGACTCAGCTAATTGGCCATTAAGCTCCAGTGAGGTGGACATTTATCTACAGATAACACAAGGAAACTGGAAAGTAAGCAGCCTGAGGCTACCCTGAAGACTGTTAACCAAATAGCAAGGCAGAGCTCAATTAAAACAATTCATCAGAAAACCTTTATAGTCCATTGGCGGATTTTCAAGGATCCCATTAGAAATTTTAAGGATATTCAATCTGATTAGACACAGAAACCTATCTCATGTAGAAGTCATTAATAAGTAAAGAGCCTGTAACTTTGAAAGCCTGAAAGTTATCAAAGCTGCAGCAGGAAGAGACACTGGGCCTTTTCTCTGTAACTAACATGCACAATTTTGCATAAGAATGGCAAATGCTTTCTATACTATATTGAAAGAAGTGAGACTGATGAAACAGTACAGCTGTGCAAACCAATGTCATTGAGTACTCACCACTTTTGAGTGGATTCTGTTGATGTAACTAAGAGACACACACTTTTACATGCTGTCTCAAAAGAGCCTACATCCAGGACATCTGAATCAGGAGTATACCATGAAATGTCTAATACCTCAGTTGTTGAAAAGTGCAGGTATTTCAATCACTTGAAATTGCAGTGTAAATAGGAAATTACACCGCAAAACATTTCGTTTCTCATTTTATGAAAACTTGAAGAAGAAAAATGGCTATTGTGCTCTTAACCTTAATGGACACATAATTCAAGTACGAAATAAGGTCACTGAAATTATTCTGGACTCTTTTTTTGAAAAGAAAGGTTGCAATGAAAAACATTTAAAAAAAATGTGATGCTGTCAGTAATCCCTATAGGGAAAAAAATCTGACAACACTCTACTTCAAACCTGCAATTTAGAAGCTGACATTCCTCATGGAAGATTTTCAGGGTACAACTGGTACTGCCAAATTGTACTGTTCGTAAATACTCTACGGAACTCTACTATCAACGTCCTTTTTATCTTCCAGGTACTCTGTTCATGTTCTAGACAGACCACTTTGATCTTTGGACAGAAGTACATTTCTGATTTGTACACTGCACATGGCAGCTCCATTTTCACAGGAGATAAAAAGAATAGGTTCCTGAAATTTAAATACTGCGTGCAGATAACAGAGGGAAGTCCTTCATCTGACTGCAAAAGGACAAATGCTTATGGTTTGATTAAGAACTTGTAAGCTGAAATATCACAGGGATTCACTTTTCTCTTACCTTCACACTTCCTGATATTCAAAGCCAGTATATTCACAAGATTGAAAATGCCTACAAAGCGTAGGTAGATCTCACCTTTTAAGAAAGGGCTACCAAACACTTCTTAGAGAATGTAAATCAGAATTCCAACAGGACTCAATTCAATAAAGGGCAAGTTTAACATCTAGAACCCTGGTTACACAGCAAAATGAATGATCTGTTCATTTAAAAGTTCACAATGGGTTTTTTTTTTTACAATTCTACCTATAACTCCATTCATGCTTTCATTTCACTCACAATTAAGTACTGAAATTCAGCCATATGGATTGTTTTCCTCCCCCTCCACCTTCTTTCCACCTTTCAAAAACTTGCTGAAAGGAAAAAGAAGCCTTTTTTGAGTTTGAAAGACAGCAATCACCACAAACACTGTTGTTCCTCATTAGCCAATTATAAATTATGCCTACTTAGTTTAAAAGACTTGGTCTTTTAAAAGTGATTGAGCAGTAAGTTCTTCCAGACTCCAGGATTTCACAAGTGCAATCTGCTTTCTGCCAGACTGAGCAGATCTTGATCTCAGTATCTGTACTCTGCCTTTCCAGTTATCTAAACAAGCAAAGATGTCCAGATTTCACATGATGCCAAGGCCTTGAGAAGACACGTTTCTTACTGTTGATCAGATGGAAGATTTAGTTTGGCATATCCAAGATCACCCATCCAACATCAGCATCAGAGCCCCAAACTCTTCTGGTGGACAGCCATTCTCCTCAAGACAAAAACCATGCACTTCAGGTTCCAGTTAACCATATATTCAGTTTAGGAGTGTGCAGTTCCACCCAGCTTTTAAGACTTGACAATTTTGGGCCTAGCCACAAGAGCTGGCTAACAAGTTAGAGGACTTACTTAGCCCTTGAAACTCATTGATTGCAATGTGTTTCCTTTGAAGGTCACACATGCTGACTCTACCAATTTATGTGTTCATGAAGAACTGATGTGCTTCGGCAAGTGAAGCAACTCTACGTATTCAGCACTCTAACTACTCTATGACTGCACATATTTAACAATGCATTCACTAACTATTTAGCCATTTATACATCACACCTTGCACTGTGTCAACTAAATATTATCTCTCCTTCGTAAATGATCCCTGAGAAACGACACATTTGCTTAAGGTGCACAATTGACTTACAAACTGTACCAGAAATGGAGTAAGACCAAGTCCCAAGTAGTCTGGTCTTACTAAACTCCAGCTTCCAAACTCAACAGCAGTGAAGTCCCACACAGCCTAAAGCTGGGCCTTAGCACACAGCATAGTTAAGCAGTGGACAGGGAGGACAGGGAGAAGAAAAGCAAGCGCAGCACCAGCGGCAGAGTGAAGCAGAGCACTTGCAATAGTAGAGGCAAGGGAAAGATGACAATTCCTAACTGCAGGTTTGGAATAGATAAAGTAAGTATACATAACAGCATCTTTCTTTTTAAGTACAGAGAGGCATGAAGAGGAAATCCATGGCTAGCCCCACACATCAATGGGTACATGAGGCACAAAGGGAAAAAAGAGAAAAGGATACTGAGAGAAGGAAGGAAGTGACACAAATCATCTATGAAAAGAAGCAGTCAAATCATCTATGAAAAGACTAAGTCATCAGCATGCAGCTTCAGAACAAGAGAACAAGGGTGCAGGCAAAGAAAGAAAAAGAAAGGAGTTTGATTCTGACAAGAAAAGGATTCACAATCTGAGAAATAATGGCTATCTCTAGCTGCAGAATTTTAGCTAAGCTTATACAAAGAGCAGCAGAAACATTTAATAGCCCTTAACGTAACTTATTCTTGCATCGGGAGAGCAGCAGCAGAACACCAATCCTGAGACTCAATTAGCAGCTTCGAAACTCAAACCCACAAGCTCGAGTATTACCACCTTCTGTAGCCATGTGTGAGCAAGGACCGCATTCCCGATGAAGCAGCCACTATTTAGCAAGTTCAACACAGTACTGAAGCGCGGGTTACCTGTGCAGAGCACCCTGGACAAGCAGCAGTACTTCAAGTTGCCAACTCCTGCACTGCCTTACAAAAGGGAGAGAAAGTGCAACTTGACAAACATACGGATTTTCGCAAGTATATCAATTTCTGTGTCTTTATCATGCTTCACATCTTTGTAAACCTAACATTCCTGTGTTTGAGGAATCTTAATGCCGTTATGCTAACAACAACAAAAAGAAAGAAGAAAACAGGAATACTTGACTAAAAGTCATCATATCAGGAAAAATCTACTTACCTCACATCAAATCCATACCGGATAAGGCAGAATATTTCTTAAAGGCAAAAAGAAATATTTTGAACTGTAAAAAGATATGCCTGATATTTCTGGCTTATAGCTCTTGACTAAAACTAGGGTAGCACTAACAGTATCAGAGAAAGATGGGAAGAGAGCTGGTGTCCAAAAAAAACCAAAAAGTCTAAACAGGTAAAAGGGGAGGGAGTACAGTGAGGAAAGAATCCTATCTTGCCCAAAGTCATACTGCTGATCAGTAACACAACCTGGAGTAGATCCTGCAGCACTAAGACCCTGAACAGCTTTGCCCAGAAGACTACAAGTCTTCAGCTGACACAGATACATATGGCTGGCAATGGCATTCTGTCGGGAGCTATAAGCATCATCTGACTCATTAACAATTGAAGTGATAAATTCATCTAAAATACATAAAGCAAGAGAAATTACTCCAAGGAATGAAGGAATCCGAGCACAAAGTAATACTCAGCAGCCAGAAATCACATCCTAATTTTTAATGGAACCACAACCTCCTTGCTGCAGTAACATTACTGCATTTTATCAAAAACGGAGATAATCCTCATAGGAAAATGTTACTTAAAATCCAACTTTTCATCCAACAAATGCAACAGTTTCGAAATAGACCAACATAGGCTACCTCATCTGTTGTAACTGGTTTCCGTCTACAATTTTCAATAAGAGAACCCTGAACCAGGAATCTCTCCCATCACATTCCCTAGGAGCCATCTGGAATCTGTCTAAGCAGATGAAAGATAAAAACACAGCACCAGAGATCCATAGCAAGGTGTGGCACTTAGGGATTTCTCCTTTAATTTAAAAGGACAAAACTAATCAGAATCCCTACTAAAGAACAAAAATAGCACTAAAACCTGAAAAACTGTATTTTTGCCCCTATTGAAACAAGCTATTTCATAACACAACAGCATACTTCAACCATATTCAATTTATACACTTCCCAGTCTTTAATAAATTAAGCCTCACAGGCTCCTTGAGAGACACTAAAGCCATTTTAAAATGGAAATCTTTTGTCTAAGAAGACAAAGTATCAGGACCTTGGAGTTCATTAGCTCCCAATCCTAAACGATCCCACATTTTAGCAGTTTCACAGCCACTTCACCTTCCATTCATTACCTCAGCCCCCTGTTCACCGTGATATGTGACACACTGTGACAGAGCAACTTACTCAACCACTTACACATTGACAAAGAGCAGCTTTGCTTGATATGTTTTAATTGTGACAAGTTCACAGCTGTCCAGCCCATGGACAAGGCTTAAGGAACACAGAAGAAAAAGTTATCAGCAGCCACCCCACCCCCCCAAATTGCTTCCATTTTCATTTTGTTCATCTGGGCCCTTTTGATTATCCACCCACCTGATTCCCCAGTCCTTCAACACATTTCTCACACTAACTGGAGCTACCTATTATTTCTCTCAAACTTCCAAAGAGTACATATTTCTATAAGCTGCAACTAAAGTAAGTATGTGATTCCACAAGTTCCTTTGCAACCAAGAAGTGGATAAGTGGGTATCTGCATAAGCAGCTGAGAACAAGAACAAGCAGAGAGACCAATGGCTCCATTTAGAAATCTCACTGCCTCAGCATCTCCTATGTGCAAATTAAAACACACACACACACACCCCCCAAGCCAACTACCATTATACCCCCTTCTCCCGTAAAAGGACTTTTCTGTCTTGATAGACAACACTGCGTGCAAGGTGAGGTTGGCCTAATATGCCTTTTAGTCTGACAATTTCACTAGCACAAAAGGCTGCATGAAAGAAACTGATCAAGTTACTGCAGCTTACAAGATTCTACACATCAAATAAGCAAGTATCTGGACACACATTCAGTCCACGCAAATGCAAAACCCCATTGATCATATAAAACAAAAGTTTCACTATCAGAGATAACGAATTTAGATAAATGCTTTCCGCCAAGGTTTTTTGTTTGCTTGTTTTTCTCAAGCTATTTGTTTAATTTTCAGTCTTTGTTGTTGGGGTTTTTGGGGTTTTTTAATGTATATGAGGTCCTCCTCAAAAATTCTATAGCAGTCAGTAAATGTATGATACACTGATTATCCTAATGGCTGACTATACCATTACCTCCAGCCATGATCTATTTACATCTCAGGCAAAGGGCAGTCTGTCATTCAATGTTTCACTTGAGAGCTACCTTAAAATACACCATTAAAACTGTTTTCACTTGAAATATTCCACTCAGCATCCTTCCAGAGCACAAGAGTTATGTTTTAATACTTGAAAAGACAAAAATGCCAAAACCCTACTATTAAGACCCAAGATCTTTCTCCTTCCTCATCCTCAAAACCTGCCAGCCGATTATGAAACTGTTTTCAAAATCAGACCTGAAAATGCCAGTTGAAATAGTTATCACAGAGTGCCTTGTACCAAAGGTAGAATATCCACAGCTCCAGACTGCAGCAGGCAGGACAACTGCACAGCCTACAGGGCTCCCTAGCAATTCATAGAACTCACCAGCTTCCACAACAGACAAGACACTGAAATGGAGAGCACTGCTACCATCACAGCAGATCTCACGCTACAGATTTTTCAGGCCTACTCCATTATTGCATTTCTGCTCACACGGACAGAGAGAGTAACCACAGAACAGGATACATGACAGACATTACTCCGGTAAAATGTACCTGTTTGGAAAAATAATTAAAAATTTAAAAAACATAAGTAACACAAACAAAAACCAAAATAAATTCTTTCTCCAGGTGACAAATTAAAAATTAATTAGGCCTTCCCACACTGCCTTGAAACACAGAGATATTTGAATCTCAGCTCAATTCATCACTGCTACCTAAAAAATCAACACATCCCTGTTACAGTCTACCAGCTTTACAGCAAAGAGAGCCATTTTATTCCTCACCCAGTAGATAATCAGCATACAAATGAAAGCAGGATGCAGGCTCCTGTTGTCACAATAAAAATATTACAGTATCATCAGGAAACTTTTTCCTCTAAAGAGGTAGGGAGCCTGCTGGTCTCAGTGTATCAGGCACTACAGACCGACTGCATGCTTTTAACAATTTATTTCACGTTTGTACAAAAGGTGCGTTTTTACTACCTATATTCCTTATAACAATCTCCACTTCCTATCACAACATTTGACTGCAACATTGCAGTCATGCTTCCACCCTCTCCACTTTGCAACTGCAGACTATTTGCAGCAATTATCCCAAGTGAGATGGGATGCATGGAAGCTCCCGGGCCTTGCAACTCCCCACATTCAGTGAGCAACAGAAACCTGTCTAAATCTAGCCAAGGACACATTCCCCCCAAATTCTCCTCTGCTTATTTCAGTCTCTTTCAGCACAAAAAACGGACTTTCAAGAGTGAAGTCTGACAACAGCCTCGAACATCAAACGTCCAATAACCAGAAACTGATTCAAGACAACTTGTCCGTGGGCACTGGCTCCTGCGAGAAATCCCACATTCTCCTCAGCATGGCTGTGGAGCTTTGCATTAAAGTGAGTACTTCCTGGCTGCTCTCATCGTGACTACTGGCAGACTAACATCTTCAGCAAATACTCAGTGCTTGTTATTTATTACTGTCCCAAGTTGGAAGTCTCTTGACTTGACAACTACAGGAATCCTTGTCCATCTCTCCCACACTGATGTGCTACTCATGCCCACAGCTGGCTTATGTACCAAGAGAGACAAACACTGGTAATGAAGCACTAGACTCAGTTCAAGAGTTTTTAAGAGGACTGCCTGAAAAACACAGAATAGACCTACTGAATACACAGTACAGACATGAGTCTCCAAGTAGAGACTGGTTTTCCTCTCTCTCTGCTTATCCAACAGTAGACACCACTACTCAGCAGTGCTGATTACTCCTGCCATGTCGAACGCAAGGTTTTCAGCAAAGAATTTCCACTATTAGTAATTCCCCTGAACGTCAGTACAAATGAAGACTCATGTCAAGAAATAATGGCTATTTCCTTAACACCATGTGGAAGTTTTAAGCTAGCAGATATTACACAATGCAGACTAATGTGGTAACATGACTCTTCAAATAGCTCCTACCCTGCTTGATTTTAGGGATATTCTGGTTTTTTCCCAAGCTTTTGAGGTGAAGTTGCAGAATGTAATAAAGCACGTGTGGCCCTTCATGTTTATGCTGTCTGTGGAATGGGGTCCTGATTCTAACAATATTAGACCAAAAGACTGGAGGGAATAAAACACAGAAGCCTCCCCTTAATACAGAGCAAGTTAAATATATTTTAAGAGGCATAATATCTACATTATATATTTGACTTATGCATCAGAAAGGCCCTTATACTGAACTGTGACACCTGGGGATAATACTCAGAAATTCCAGCTGTGCATTGCATTTTGATTCTCCAGTCAGTTGAAAACTAACATTTTAAAACCTACTTCAGCTAAAACAAGAAGGTCTGTAATTGTCAGAAAAAACAATGTCCCTTTTCTGCTCACTTGGTAATTGTACCTTTAAAAGCAGTTAATTTACCTGAGTGTTTGTGACTCCTGCCATAATTTCTCTCCTTAATGGATGATATACAGGTTGAAGAAAAAATTACATAAATCTATGTTCAAAACATATTCAGTAGATTTAGGTTTCTTTGAATAAAAAAATTGTCTTGAACACACAGTACAGTGGCAGTCAGGATTACAGAACTAATTTTTCTGTTAGAGACTGTTTACATTTTATTGGTTTTTCAGCTATAGTGTACTTGCAATCCTCTGAAACAATCCTTCCAAAACTCACTGTAACTGTGTGCAGACCAGCTTGCATTACTTCATACAAGCAGTAGAAGATAAACATAGATGTCTGTTTTCTAACTAACAGACCTTCTTCTATATTAACTTAACCCGATAATGTTGTTACAGTCTGAGCTGGAAACAGGAATCCTTGCAGGACCTAACCTACATCCAGGAACTCCTGGGCTGACAGTGAGCCAAAGTAAAGTGCGGGAAACTGGGTCACACTCTGACATGTACAGGGCAGCAGGAGGGGATCGGAGCTGAGCCTGACCTGCTTACACTGGCAAGAGCACGAGAGATGAAAGAAACTGGTTGTGCATGGTGCGTGCACTGCCCAAGAGCTTGATGAGACTTGAAATGAGGTGGGGACTAGGAAAGGAAAGCAAGGTAATCCGGAAGCTCCAGTGCAGGGAACAGAGGCTAAAACTTCAGATCAATAGTCTCTTTCTTATCAATTACCATGTAGTTACCAACTGAAATTAAATCAGCCTGGTGTCAGTTCACACTCAAGTATCCTAACAACGTAAAACATTTCCCAGGCAGATAGGCTCTTTTAGGATGAAAAGCACTATTTGATACAACTACAATATTATAAATAAAGACACAAATAAAAGATCAACTTTGCCTTGCAAATATTCACTGCCAATGTGAGTCAACAGTTGCTTACTTCTGCAGGCTAGCAGAACAATTGTTTAGACAGGGACACTACAGGCTGTTTATCTTCTGTTAACTGAAATTCATCCCTAGGGTTTCAAGGTTTCCCATCTGTACCCAAAAAAGATTCAATAGGAAAAGAAGTATTTTCAGGAGTTACCAGAAGTAAAATTCAAAACAGAGTGAAGGCCAGGCAGAGACAAACTTACGCTCCCTGTGGGAAGCTTGCAGGGGTGCCAAAATATACAAAGGAAGCAACATCTAAAAAACAAATCCCTGAAGACCCCCAACTTTATTTTTCAAAAGAAAAACAGAACGTATGAAAAAAAAAGTTTCAGAAATTTCTTTGAATCTGCCCCAAAGTAAGCCAGAGCCTCTGGTTAAGTAACTGCAAGAATGTTGTGCAAGAATGGCAGTCAGCAGTCAAAAAGCTGAACTACCAACTTCCATACAAGAAACAGGTCTTGGTCACTGCCCCCAAGCCAACGTGCAGCAGGAACACAGGGTGTGGGTGGCTGGGAAACCTTCAGATGCAAAGATCAGTATCTTGTACATGGGAACCCTCCGTGTTAATCTAAGGGCGGTACTACAAGCAAATATATTCAACGCATGGAAACATACAACTTGCTGTGAATAATTAGATGAAATTTTGGCAGTAGTAAAAGGGAAATTAATAAGGAAGAAGGCAACACAATCCAGATAAACAAACCTGAGCTTCATCTGAAGCTTCCCAAAAAAGGAACTGCGGAAATTGTTTTGCAAAGACACCTAAACATCCATAAGACTTATGAATGTCACAGTCAAAGTTTACAGTTGTGCAATTTCAAAATAATGCAAGTCCTGTAACTCTTCTCCTCCTTCTTACCCGTCTACACCCATCTCGAATTTTTACCATGGAAGCCGTGAAACTTACGAGTTCTTCATGACAACAAATACTCTTAAAAGAGAAGAAAAGAAAATAATTTGAGCTTGATAATCTGAGTTTTACACACTGTGTGTCATCACTTCATCGCCAAGGCGTGATTCGGAAACAGACACAGCAGCATGCAACCAGGCTACTTACACTGTCTGGAAAAGCGCCCGCTAAGATCATGTTGCAGAAATAATTCACACCTGCAGCAAAGCTGCACAAAACATCATCAACTCGCCGATTTTGACAGGCATATGCCGACCGTGGCGGGGGGAAAGAGTTTCTGTATAGATGAACATGAATAAGAAGTATGAAATGCCCTTTCCGCACCCCAAGTAAAGCCAGGCAGGACCCCAGCGCTTCATTTGGCCATATCCCGCCGCGGGCCCACGGGCGGAGGGTCGCCTGCACCNTCCCTCGCCCCGAGGCGGCCTCGCAAAGGAGAAGGGGGCCCGCCCCTGCCTGTACCGGCGGAGCCGCGGCCCCTTTGGCCCGGCGGCGCCTTCGACGCCCGGTTCGGCCCAAGGGCGCCCGAGCCCAACGCCGGCCCGGCCCGGCCTCGCTGTCCGCTCCACGCACCTCGCCCCATGCCGAACCCGCTCACCCCCGTTGGGGTCGGGAACCCCCGAGCACGCCCCGAGGG
>VZTD01003429.1:494494-598773 GCA_013397725.1 Rhagologus leucostigma | reverse complement strand
CTCCCTACCCCCTGCCTGCCCACAGGTCCCGGGGTTCCACTGCAGCTCTGGAGTTTGATACATCTCATCTACCACCTGGGATTTTGTGCTTGTCCCTGCTGTTCCAGCCTGCTGTTCCCGAGGGTCCTGCTGGGGCACCAGAATCAGCTGCCCCAGGGGGTTTGTGGAGCAAGCTTTTCTTTCAGCCCTCCTGGGATCCCAAGCCGCCATTGCCACGTGCTCCCTGAGCTCGCTCCGGAGCGCCCCCTGCCGGCGCGGGGGAACCATCGCACCCGCCCCGCTCACCGGGAGCCGCCAGCGCCCCTGCCGGCCGTGAGCGGAACTGCACCCAAGGGGAAAGGGCCCGACAGCCGAGAGAGGCTGCACCACTGGGTTCTGGTTCTGTTTGTTGTTACTGCCACAGTTATTGGTGTTTGTTTGCCTTGTTTTTTATATATATACACATATTAATAAAGAACTGTTATTCTTATTCCTCATATCTTTGCCTGAAAGCCCCTTAATTTCAAAATTAATAATAATACAGAGGGAAGGGGGTTACATTTTCCATTCCAGGGGAGGCTCCTGCCTTCCTTAGTAGACACCTGTCTTTCAAACCACGGCAAAAACTTACTCTTATCATTAAGGACAAGTTGCTTTATGGCTAACGCCCTGTCCATACCTAGCCCTGATTACTACACTACTTACAACCTTAGTAGGCATTGTGTGCCTGGAGGAAACAGCTTCAGACTGCTTCTAAACTCACAGTTTTGAAGATTTTTTTTGAACTTTTGGGTTTGTGGATAATAGAAACAGCCAATCCAGTGCTGAAAGTTCAGTTGTTCATGGAAAAGTGTAAGTATCTCAGGTCTAGAAGGATAAAAATATATCAGTTTACAGAACTACCTAATTTTTTTTGCATTGTACTACTTTCTGTAAAAAGTTTACACTCACCGGTTAAGAATGATTGCTTTATATTTGTGCATTTGTTTCCAGCTTACATGCTGAGTGTATTTGTACATCTATATAAAGATTTATTTCTCTATTGCTCAAGATACATTTTAAATGTGTTAATTTTTGAAATGGATTTTTGTTTTCTGTGATTAGAAATTATGAGTTATGTATGTAGTTTATATCTTAAAACATCAGAAGTGGTCTCTGACATGAATGTAGAGTTTCTAATTTCTTTCTCAAGTTATGTGGGTAAAGTATGTTCTGACCAATAGTTTCAAAGTTTGGTTGTTGGCTTGTTTTTTTCTGGGTTTTTCTGGTTTGTTTGTTTTTTGTGTTGGTTTTTTTGGTGGTTTTTTTTTGTTTTCAATTAAAGTAAAACAGAAAAGCTGTGAAATAAGTTTTCTTCCCTTATGGATGTTACTCTAAAGACAGTCACAACATTTAGGAAATAGGCATTTCAATTGCCTCTGGAATCCATGTTGACATCCTTACATCAATGCATTGTGAGATTTTAATTTTTTTTATGTTTTACAGGAAATCTTTATCTCCTTTATTGGTAAAAATGTACTTGCTTTTGTTGTGAAAAGCATTTTAACCATACCTTGTGTTTTTTGTCTGAGAAGAATGAAGGATTGTGTGTATTTAAAAGGCAGTTAAATGCCACTCTGGAGAAAAAGATACCTCTCATGCTGCCATCTTGTAATTGCTTATTAGTATCGACATGTACATCAAGGTTTTCCTAGATTGTGATTGTATGCTTCTCATTTGTTGAATGCTTGATGTGAGATCTTGCAGCCTGATTTGCCTTTCCTGCCCTCTTCCTTTCCTCCACCCCCTCTCAAGCTTAGGCTGGGGAGCTATGCTTATGTGAAGGCCATCTGTGATTAAAAAAAATTGAAGAATACAATTCTAGTAGTCTTAAATTTTGTGCCTAGAAGAACTGATGTTTGGGCTCTGATCTTGATGCTGGGCTGGAGTTTGAGGATGAATACTTATCATAGAATTTTAGAATGGTTTGGGTTGGAAGGGACCTTAAAGATCATCTAGTTCCATCCCCCCTGCCAAGGGCAGGGACACCTTCCACTAGACCAGGTTGCTCAAAGCGCCATCCAGCCTGGCCTTGAACACTTCCGGGAATGGGTCATCCCACAACTTCTCTGGGCAACAGCTTGTGAAGTGCTCTGATAGTTTTGATGAATGCTTTAGAAAAGGTACTGAAAAAAGTAAATCTGCCATTGGAGTTTGAGCCCTTTACAGTATGTGAAGCTTTTTGCCATTTCAGACCTTCTACTTTTTAAGTAAAGGATTATGACTTATGGGCGCAACACCTTAAGGGCATAAATTGACTTGGGAACTCTGTAAAACCGGAATGGAATCTTACTCTTGGTCTATTAAACAACAGCGAGTATATGCTGTAGGAGAATTGCTAGTACTCTTTGTTTTTAATATTTTTGGAAGGTGAGTTTAAAATTAAGGGTATCATAAGTATAGATTATAATAAACTGTTTTGGCTAATGATTTGTTGCCATGTGTACCTTTCAATGCAGGATATTTTCCAAAGTGTTTGTATTGCTTGTTTAGAAGGACATGTCTGAAACTTCCTTGAAAGACATAAAAACTACTTAATAGAAATACTTGTGTATCTTAAAGCAGAATAAAAAGCTCATTGTTGAGAACAAATTGATTATTGTTAGGATTTGAGAAGTTTTTGCTCTTCACAGTTTGGAAAGTAAATGAAGGACCGAGAGTTAGGCTTTTCACTGGTGATTTCAATGAGTTCTCTGGTGTGATATGTGATAGGACTTCACCCAGGCTAACGGGTTAGTCACAGTACGTGCTACCTTTCTTTTCCTGTTCTCCTACACTATTTGGTGAAATATGATGCAAAAAAGGGGACACTAGAATGAGAGTGAGTTGTTTACACATGGAAAATTTTGATTAGAGGCATGAGGACAATTTGTAATTTTGTGTAGGAAGCAATAAGGAAGACATTGGGGCAATTTTGGTGGAGGTAGACTGATTTATAGCATGGGAATCAAGTTTCTGTTGTGTGTATCACAGGTTGGCTCCCCATGGAACCTCCAAAAACCCAGGGATCTTGAACTACAGGCTGGGTTGCATTTCTTTCTATATTTTTTAGCTATGTGTTTGGGAGTAGCCTTTGCACTTGCAGTACTGTTCTCTTCAGGAGCAATGACATCCATATTCAGTAACTTATTCTAAAGCAAAAAATATTTTTAATGTTTTCTACTGTTCTTTTGTTCTGCATGATCATCTATATATCCCTGAGTCTTAAAATTTTGTCAGAATGAGAAAGGCTTTAATTATATTGAGGTCTTGTGTCTGTCTTCCATCATATTTGGAGAAGTAACTGACAGCAGATCCTCCTTTCCCCTGGAGAACAGGACGAGTGGTGCTGTGCTCCTTTTGATCTGTGAACTCCCGGCTCTGACATGATGATGAGAAGCCTGGAATTTTGCTACAGTCATTCCAGTTACTCCTCTCTTTCTCTCACCTCATTTTCCAAATGTGTTTCAGGGGTTGCTTATCTAGCTTAATTGTTTTGTTCTTCTGCTCATTTCCAAAAGTTGCTCTGTAAAATCAGTTCACTACATTAATAAGATAATTATGATCCAATATACCAGATTTCTCCTTTACTGCCTAAGCCATATAACATTAATGAAACTAGTTGTGTCTTGATATTTTTAGCTTGTCGTGCAGACAGCACAAGTTTAGTCCTGGAGATAATCCTGTAGCAAGCTGAAATGGCTTCTTGCAGAATAACGGGATGCTTAGTGATGCCAAATTTGAAGACAAAACTGGGATCTGGTATTAAAACTGTGTGTGATTTCCACATACGTGAAATACATACTGAGCTACTGTTCATGATTCTTGGTTAAAATATGAGGTTTTATCATTAGCTTGTGTGCAAACAGAGAATACAGCAAGCGGACTAAACCCCAGACTTCAAATAACAAATTCACCCAGAGTAGCTAACTGTTGCCTTAATAAGATACAGCTTCAAAGTATATGCTTAGATTTTTCCACTACAGCTTTTTATCACTTCCACAAGTTCAGCATGCCCTATACAGATGCTTAATTTGTATGCTGGGCCCTGTGGTAAAGCTATTTCTGTCAGTGAGATTCCAAAATTGTAGGCACTGATGTCAATGCAGATGAGGTTAGCCTAATTTGGTGAAGAGAGGGCTATGCCATGCAAAATCTTCTTTACATGGGCACATAAAGGCCAATGCCAAGACTGACAGGTGTCCAGTGGGTGGCAAGGAGCTTCAGAGATAAACATTCTTGTTGGTGCTGCTACAATTCTTGCTTCTTTAAGAAACAATGTAATAATTGTATGGCTGTTTTTAGCATCCCTGCAGGATAACTAAGTAAAATGGAAATGGAATGTAATTTTACAAATGTAAATCTTTTAAATCCCATTGAAATAACTTCTTTTCTATGCTTAATTCAATTTCTGTTTAGTGTTAAAGGTTTGACAATGAAAGTAGCATCTTGTTACCTTCAAAAATGTCATATTAAATTCAGAAGGGTACTGCTGTGAAATCCCAGTACGAAAAATTACTTGAAAGTGGTTTGTAATTGTAGGAGGTCTTGGAATGTTGTAAATGTGATAAAGTGCACACTCAGGTTGAATAATGAGGAGTGTGTACAAGGATATAATAGTTTAGAGAACCCTGTAGAAGAATATTAGCTGTAGTTGAAGAAATCTCTCAATTTTCTCGTCTAACTTTCCACCTTTTTTTCCATGTCAATGTATCAGCAGTGAAGTGTATCAAAAATGTATTAATCTATTAATAGAACACTTTCTTTGTATGCCTGTTTCCATACCTCCTTCCATGCCTCCTTCTAGCAGGATTGCAATCGTAAGTCGTTTTTTTTGCCTGGGAATTTTTTAGTGTAGTTTTGAGTTTATAATTCTTGTGTTCCTTTGTCAGCTACTTTTTTCTTAGTACTGACCTATTAGAAAAAAAGCCAAACCAAACAAAATCAAATCCCCTTTCCTTATATCCAGGAAAATATTTCTTATACTGACATCTCTGTAATTGAAAGCTGAGCCTTTTCAGTATATTTCAGTCTCAAACACAGTAGTCTTTTTCAGTTCAACACCTGCAGACATGAGGCACAACACTACTGAAAAGCTCTCTCTGTTTCAGGGTCAGCTTTATCTGTAGCGGGTGAGAAGCTGAAATCAGTAGATTTGGGTTTTGATGGAAAGTGTTTGCATGCATGGATTGCTGGCACCCACATGCTGACAGAATATTAATGCAAGGCAATAACTACATGTTTAAAACTGTGTAAATGTCTATAAAACGTAAGGTTTGCATGAAAATAGCTTTATTAAACTTCATTAGCAAGTTTTAAAAACATTTGCTATAAGAAATTTGCATCTGCGACAGGTCAGAGAATGAGAATTTAGAAGTATGTGAAAAAGGGTTGTATTGGTAGCTCAATAAAATGAAAGGTGGGAAGCTGGCAATAATATATTATGGTCTGGAAAGTGAGGGAAGGTGTTGAAATGGCAGGTGTGTGGCATGGGAAAGACTAGGGTTTTCAGCTTACTGTCTCATTAGAGCTTCTCCAAGTTTAAGGAATTCAGCTGAAATTGGTCTGCCTATTCAGTTCAGTTGAAATTGGTTAGTTTATCTTTAATTGGAAGACTAAAAGCATTTTTTGGATATGGTGGGTAAGCAAATTCTGCAATAAATATTTAGTACAGATGCATCTCTTGATGAATTTCCTCTAGGAAGAACATTGTTGCAGAAACTGTAATTGGAATGGTTTGTGTTTGTATATGGTGTATGTAGGGTACTTTGTTGTTTGGTTTTTGTTTGTTCTGAGGGTTTTTTTGTTAGTTTTGTTTGTTTGGGTTTTCTTTCAGCTTGAAATGCTAGGGTTTTTTTTTTTGAGTTGAAGAAAAGTTGAATGTAGTTGGTCAATCTTTTCTGTATTTCGTATACTCTGATACCATGTGTTTCTTAGTTTTGTGCTTTGCCTTTTTGTGAATTGTTTGGGCTCGGCCAGTATGATCTTTCTTTGACACCTTTTGTTCTTCATAAACTGTTTGATGACGTTAATTATTATTTTCATTTGCTATCATATTATAAGTGAAATACAATATTGATTTGTGAATTTGACAGCAAATGGTATAACCAGTTTCAGTGTTTGTCCTCTGTAGTTCTTCAGTTACGTTAATGGAAATAATCACGAAATAAGAGAATGAAAGCCAGACTTTATTTATTTCAGATGTTCTGTTGCTATCTCTGCTTAAATTGTGAGTGTGAATCTTCAGCTTTCCCCTTGAAATTGAGTATTTTTGACATATTTTTGCGTGATGGCTAGCAAGGAATGAGAAACAAAGATGATTTTATTACTGCCTTTTTAATATTTAACATACTTTTGGAGCTTTAACATATGCCAGTGTGCCTAGGGAATTGCCGAAATGTATTAGGTTTTGTTTTGTTTCTTTTTCCCTGTGAGAATTGTTAATTTTTTTAAAATGAGATTTGAAAATTAAAAATCCTTGCTTAAAGTAAATGGAAGCTGTGTTGCCTGGGGAGTCTCAATAAGCAAATATTTTAATTTTGTGTAAGCTGTTCTTTAAATGCTTCCTACAAAGTGAATTGAAGTGTGTGTGAAGGGGTTAAAGGTAGCTTTTAGCAGTGCTGGATTAGGAAAAACTTGCTAGACAAGAACCAGGCAGGAAGATAATACTTAGGCTTAGAGAGAGGTGAGCCCTCATAGCTATGGGAGTACCCATCACTTAGTCAAATAGGGGCTCTTAGTTGTTACCATAAATTTTATTTATTTCGTTTTCCTTTTCACGTGTGAATGAGAGAGAAGCCCAAGGAGCAAGTGAAAAGGAACATCTCACATTGTACCCTGCTCCTGTGCCTTTTAGCCTTCATTCATTGCACTGCATTGCTCTCTTCTCTGAGTTCATGAGCTGGACAGACACATCTGTAGAAATTCATCCATAGAGCTGCTGTGTGGGGAGGCCCTGAGTGCTTCCTGTGCTCCCACTTTCCACACACACGCTTCTGGAAGCTCTGAAGCTGCATGGGTGAGCTAGTAGTGTTCACATAAGCATAAAAGTTATTGGAAAAGCTTCTCTCCAAGGAAAAAAGCTTAAACATTGAATTTAGAAGACAGACTTGTTGTGTTCTTTGTGTCTTCTGTTGATAATTTGTGAAGAATTATAGGAAACAACTTCTGTGAGTTTAAGTTCTGTAATTTTCTTTTCTGGTTGTTGTGATGTGTTGACAGTTTTGCCTTGTCTTTCTGTGAGATTGTAAACTCAATGTTTTTTATTTAGATTCCCATTTAAATATAGCACAGTAAGATGATCTTTCACTGTTCAAAGGATATGCTTTAGAAATAGAACATAATTTTTTTATTCCAAAGTCTAAAACATTGGTAGCTTTTCTTGTCACACATTACTGTTCAACTGTTTTCACTTACATAGCCGGGTTACTTGCAGTATGTGAAGTTTGTGGGAATTGAAATTACTGTTTATTTGCTTCCAGTTTACCATTCAGGCTTGGCTGAATGTGCATTTAATAGTGAAACGTAGTAACTCAGAGCAGCTAAAACTCAACTTCTTGCATCTCACCTTCAGAACAGTCTGCCTTTACTGGGTGGATTGCAGTCTTGAGGCCCCGAGGGAACTTTGTCTTGTAACAATGGTACAGTTTTTTAACTCTTCAAAATCACAGATGAATGTATTTTTATTGAACTCTAGAATTGGCCCAGTTTCTTGCTGTGAATGAGCAGATGACAGTACCTGCCAACAGGTGTGGGCAGATACGGGCTGCTGTAGACCAGTCCTGGTTGAGCGTGTGTACAATTGCTAATATGGTTCTCTGTCAAAGGTGATAAGGCTCACTACATCTAATGGTTAAAAAATGAATATTTCTGAAAAGCAAATGACAAATACATGTGTGTCACCTTTATCTGAACTTTTTAATACTTTTAAAATTTGTTAGTTTCTTTAAAGAGGCTTTGAAAAAAGTGGTGTATAACTTCTTTCCAAAATTGCTTCTCTGGAGAGAAGCAGAAATCTTAGTTCTGTGAATTTAAACAAAGGCCTAAAATGCCATAGTAAGTAAACGTCCTTTGAAAATGGATGTCTGAATAAATCAGAGAAAGAATACTGTATTGTAGAACTTCAGTTAATCTTCTGTTGATTTGTTTTACCTAAAACAATAAATTTCAGAGTTTCTACATTTAAATGATCTAAATTGGATTGCTTGTCACTGAGCCAGTTTATACCATATAGCACTTTTTCTAATGAAAACACATCTAGCTAAGGAACTGAAGTTAATGATATGACAGAGGCGCTGATAGTGTTCTAGTTTGTATTGCAAAAGAATTATTTTAAAAAGAAGTAATCCGTTTCAAGGTGTTTAATCTATACAAGGAAGTTAAAAATGTGTTGTTATCCACCCCTCAAATATGATATGTATGTTTTTGCCTTTTTCAGTGTTACATGTCCATTTCTGTTAACGTGAAAATCATGATGTTGAGCAAAATGAAAGGTTTAAAACAGCCATCAGAAAAATGCAATGTTTAATAATGTGCTTTTTTGGAGAAAGTTTTATGTGATTAGTTTATAAAATATAGACTACCTCTTAATGCCTTTTAGAAATAAAGGATACATACCATGGTCCTGATAGTTTTCTGTCGCTATGTTGCAGTAGCAATAGAAAACTCAGGGAATGGGTGATGGTAAAGAAGTGCAAGTTGTTGATTTCTTTCATTCATTGGGATTGTATCTTTTCTAAGGGGGGTTTCTTTTTCTATCTTACTGAGGGCTGAAATGAAACATTTCTAAAACTGAAAAGTGGTCTTTAAGGTTATAATTTCAGCCTTCTGGATCGGTAGCTGTCCTTGACTTTCAAACTTCATGTTTTGGAGTTCTCAGTCCTTGTTTAAAATCAGCCAGCCTTATGAGTTTAGTTGCAATGAGTTAGTTGCAATCATAATTTATATGTGGTCGTGATTGTGAAGGTGAATTTTGCTAACTTTCTTAAATTTTCATGTTTGCTTATGGCTTGCTAGCTGGTAACGTAGCTTTGTTGATGAGTCACTGTCCCTGGAGTTATTTAAAAAATGTGTAGATGTGGCATTTAGGGACATGGCTTAGTGGTGGACTTGGCAGTGCTGGGTTAACGGTTGGACTTGATGATCTTAAAGGTCTTTTCCAACCTAAATCATTCCACGATTTCTTTAATAAGCAACTAGAATAGTTGGAATCTTGTACTTAGTTGCAACTTGGGCTAACATGGCAAATCTTTCAAATAAGAAGCTGAATTGAAAGTAAAATGCTTAGATAACATTTTAAATTAAGATGTAAATAGAAGTAGCATTTGTGAAAGTTGGTCATTGTGTATACATTGTGAAATTCCAGAAGTTTTGCTCTCTGGTGCATTTTCTTCTTTTTTTCCATTGAGTGCAGTGTTTAGTGGTTGAGTTGAGCTTCAGCAGTAGCTACCCACACTTGTTACAAGAATACTCATAGATTACCATTTAATTATTCTTTTTTGGTGAAGTCTGCTGGAGAGAGAGATCACACATGATATATATTGAGACAGGGAGAAAAGCAAAGAAAAGATGGAAATGAGTTGTGTTTATTTTCCACTGTGTGCTGATGAATTTGTAGATGATAGGCTTTTTCCTCTGCTGTCGTTACATGCTGTTAATATAAATACGGTAAAGTTCCCTGACTGTTCCCTTCATAGCAAGTAATAGGTCAGTCAGGAGTGTATCCTAGAAATCAGTGTGCCACAAGCCTCTGTTCTGGATGGGGATGTTTGAAGGGCAAAGGAGACTCCGTGGAGATTTCATTTCTGGGCCAGGTGTACAAGTGCATGCACACGAAATCAGGTCATTCTAGCAAGTAGGAGTGATAAGCAACAGGCCTCAAACTTTAGCATAAAAACTCAGGTGGTAATGGAGATCTGTGAAGCCCTGCTGTATTTAAAACAGAGCATCCTTTGAGACTCAGTAACGTCTCTGAAATTTGGTGCTCTTGCTTCAGCTCTGGATTTCTTGTAGGTGTTACTGAAATGTTTTTTGGGGGGAGGTGGAGCATTTAAAGACACTTCTGCACGAACAATAGTTACTAAGCTTTGTAAGGCAACCCTGAGTCATTCTTCAGGGCTGATGAACTTCAGGAAAATAAATAAAAATAGAAAAGGATTGGAACAGATGGGTATTTAGAAATGTACAAGCAAAATTGGGATCCTGTACTTAGTACTTCAAATAACAGAGTATGTAATAGGAAATAATGGGTTTCCACATGGAGCCTTGCAGATCTCTAGGAGTGTATTTGGAAATAATTGGAGCCTTAATGGGGGAGCTTCTTTGAATGGGTAGGAGCTGGTCCCATGTGATGCCCGTTTCCCAATGAGAGCAAACTGGTATCTTTAGCAAATTCCTGAGTGGAATCTTTGTAACAACTGTTGCAAGACCCCAGCTGCTTTCTGCTGTACTGGTAATGCATGCTCGTCTTACCAGGAATAGCACAGAAAGATTCGTTCAGTAAATGCAAAAATTGTAGCAAAACGGGCCTTTGACTGCATAGATGCATCTATGGTGCTGTGTATCATCAAGTCTCTGTTTCATTCTTTGGGATATTTTTGTTTCTTTGGAAATGATAAGAGACAGCAATTGCACTTGTTACATGTAAGCTGATGGTAAGGAGAGAGGAATAAGTAACAACTTGTATGTGAATGTTAAGTACTGTAAATCTTGCCTTATCAAACATGGTGTCTCTGCAGACATAAATAAAATGGATTTTAGAAAAACTGAGAATCTGTTAGAAAGCAGGAAAGCAAAAGAGAAGAAAGAAAACGAAACAGCATTAGCAACTTCCCAATTTTTTAAAAATACAATGCAGTGTATGATAGCTGTTCTTTTTGGTGTGCTTCTTAGTTTCAAGATCAAGCTGAGACTGATGGTGATGTCCACAGCTCAAGGGTCCCTGCACTTCCAGAACTGAGGCAGGATAACAGGTAGTGTGTTAACACAGAGGGAATTTAGTATTACCTCATTTTTATGCAGCCTTCTACCTGTGGGTTTACCATACTTACTAATGACCTTGAATAATTTCTTCCACATATTTGTAAAATGTAATTTCTTTCACTTTCACCTTGGACTTGTTAGTGGGGTTTTTCAAAGCAATACTTTCCCCAAAAGAAGCACTTTAGCTTCTGTGTTGATTTCTTAAACTTCTCATACAAACCAGTCAACTTTCTGATCTCACTCTGTCTCCAAATTCAGAATCATATTGCCAAAACAATCTTTCCATTTCCAAGCCGTAATTAAAACAAATAATGGTGTAGTGGTGCTTAACAGGTGGGCAAATATTTTTATTTCTATGTTCTCATATTAAACCTATGCATGAGATATTTTTAAGAAAACTTTCAGTAAGAGGAGGCTTCTTTAAATTAAACCACTTAACAGTGGAAGACAAAAGAGGAAAGGGTGATCAGTTTGTATAGCTCTGTTTCCTAAGATAATGTTGTATTTCTGAAATTGGTGGAAGTCTTGCTCCATGCACCTGGGACAAGACCATGCACACACTCCAAGAACATCTTCATGTGTTTTGAGACAGGAAAGAAGACTTGTCCAAGATTGACAATAGTGATGACTGAGAGGAATGCTTGACATTTCAAAGAGTATAAGGCTATTTATGCTGGAGTTTTATTCAGAGGAGAGTTCAGTCTTGAAGCAAATCACCTCGTTGTTCCTGTTTACTGTGCGCATTTTGTTTTCCAGAGTGATTTTGGTTCTTCCAGAAGAAACTAAATCATTTCACTCATTGTGTGCACCAAATGTGCCCTAATCCTCAATAGGGTTGTAGAGGTTTGATCAGTTACTGGGTCATTTTTTGGCAGCTTTGAACCTCCTGTGGTAGGCTGTGCCGGTTTGGCCAAAATCTAGTAATATAGCCCCTGAGAGAAAACCAGGTTACAACCACCCTTCCCCCCACAGGGTTCGGGAAAAAAAAGAAATTTTTCCTCGAAGGAAAGTGAAAGAGATAAAAACTATTTATTTTAACAAACACACAGGAAAAGGATAATGATGCTAAATAATGAACTAAAACCCCCGCTATAGAGAGAAACCTGGGAAGATTTCAGAGTCCTTCTGTAGGTGTGGTCTCTCTCCTCCTCGGAGCTGGTTGGTGAGGGCGTGGGCCCACCCCCGGGCCTCGGGGAGAAAATTCTCCTGATGTGTTCTGATGTTGTTGAAACAGTTCAGAAGAGAAGGGAAAAAACCAAAGTCCCAGGAAACAAAATTCAGTTCTCCGTCTCACGCCAAGAGGGAAAAAAAAAACCAGCTGGCTGAAGAAAAAGCAAGCAGGGTGCTCCGTCCGTGCCGCCCGCAGTCAGATAAACACTGAGGAGTGTTATCTCTGTGTCCTTGAGAAGCTGCTTTGGAAAGTTCATCTGGGTTTTTTTTTCAAGCTCAGTTTAAAGGCACAGAAAAGGCACAATATTACTTTTTGGGCATAGAGCATGATAGGGGGATACACATGATAGAGTCACCCCAAGACATAGGCTCTAGTTCAGGAAGTTGGAGTAAATATGGCCTGCAAAAAAAAAATTAAAACTCCTGGGCTTCATTAAGTATAGGTGTAAAGATCTGAGCAGCAGCTGTGTTTTGATCTGCTCCAGTTGTGCCAAATTGTAATGCAAATATAGCCTGATGCCATTTATTGTGAGTTTGTTTTTTAAAGTAACATCAGACTGGGGTGATTAATTGTTGGGATGTTTTAACCTTGTCAATTGTTTGGAGGTGGTAATGTTTTTAAATCTATCTCTGTGAAAGTTTGTATTTTGGATGGAACTTGACAGACCTTTAGAGAAGTCCTGCATTCATTAAGTGAGGTACCAGAAAGCCCATTCTGAATGTTCTTGTCCTTGGTTTTGATCTGACTGGTTTTCCAGGGCAGGGGGACAGGGCAGAAGATAAATGTTCAGAATGTAGTGGTTCTGTAGGGATTCACAAGTTGTGCTGAGACTACGCTTATAGCTTAAAAGACAGCATAAATATTTGGAATCATAGTATAAAAGAACAAAAGAGCCCTATCCCACTTAACAAATGTTCTCCGTAATTGAGTGAACATCCACTGTGGTATGTGTCCGCCCTTCCTCTGGAAGGGAGGAAGTTAGCTCCTCAGTGTTAAAACTACTCCTTTGGTGATCTGTGGTAACTTTTGTATTTTGTGCACATATTGGAGCTTGGAATTGATTTTTTTGCGAAAAAAAAATTAAAGGAAGAGAAGGCTCTTCCTATAATTTTGCTTTCGGTTATTCAGCTTCATCCTTTTGAACTCCTCATTATCCCACACTTCCTTTTTCTCCCTCACTGTAGCTCCTTTTTTTTCAAAGTATTTGAGATTTCCTTGTATTTCTGAAATGAAACATTTTTGTCGTCTTAAAATTACAAAAATTAGAAGGAATCTCAAAGCTGCACCAAGCATGTAGGACCACTTTGCTGCATAATCAGTGTTCTTGGAGGAAGTTAATCTGCTTTCCAACCCTAGGAAGGGCTAGGGAGACTGTAGCCAGGTTCAACCCTTGGAGCAGTAAATGAAAGCCATGTGCCAGTTCAGGCATGAGTGTGAATGGCTAGAAAGACAGTATGAAGGAAGGCCTGGTATTTAGTCGACAAAAGAAGAAGTTAGACAATGACAATTGGTTTGAACAATTGTACATATTCTGTGCATTAACTTTCATTAATGTTATTTATAGTACATTGCTATAAAAGCAATTTTGAAATATCTTTTGAAGTTCAGTTCATGGCAGTTCTCCAAGTGGCAGAGATAAAAGGAACTTGTGAATATCACAAGTGGTGGAATCTGCTGGAAACAGGCTCTTCATAGCATTTGAAGGCAAGGCAGTATCCTGAATTAGCTTGGGTGTTTTGACTACTGGAGTTTGAGTCTGTTGTCTGGCACACTTTGCTGTATTTAAATATGGTGAAAGGATGTAATCGTGGTTTTACGTTTCCTGTAGCATTTCTGTGGGGTTTAGTAAGGTTTTACTAATTGCTGTGTCCTCTGGTTGTAAAACTTTCTTGTTGAGCCCAGCGTTGGCAGCGAGAGGAGCGGGGCAGAGCACATTGCAGGGGCTGTCAGGTGACAGCTGCTGCCTGCCTTGTGCCTCACTGCTGTGCCCTGCTGCTTTCAGCACTGGCGGCCATCGGGGGGAGATTATGCTTCAGGTATTTGGGGTGATCCAATGGGAATTACATTGATCTGGTGTTTAGCTCTGATCCTTATCAAATGGATTACTTCTAAGGTAGGCCATTTTTGAAATCTGTTTTGACTAACTGGGTTTAGAAGTAGTGTGAGTGAAAACAAGTCGTTAAGAACTTCATGAGTGCTTATTTTTCCTTTTTAAATCTGATCTGTTTTGGAAACACGTCATTCACCATTTAAGATTGTGTTTCCTAAGTGTTCACACATGATTTTGTAGCTCTTGACTTTTGCTTGCCTTGAAGTGGGAAGGAGTGTGTTTGTAGAAGTGCCGGTTAGGACACAGGGAAAAAAGGGATCTGAAATGGCTTCTGAATGGCAGGAGTTGTCTTGCCTCCGTTACTAACAGATTTTCAGTTTTATAGCACTTTAAAGGCTTTGTGAAAATAAGGAAAAACAATTTTAAACATAGTGAGAATAATACAAATTAGTGTATTTGGCTTCCTGGACAGGATATCCTTTTTGTATTGTTGATTTCAGAGTTGCAGGAGTGGAAATACCAGTTTTGTTTGCTTGTGTGAAATATCTACTCTACTTACTTTGTAGCCTTTCCATTTGCGATCCCTCTGTTTTGAAAAATGCATACTAATGTTAGGATTAAGTTTTTACTCTCTCATTTCAAGGAATGTAAGTGTCCCCATAATGGATATTTGTGCTAGTAAACATAGGTGAGACTGGTGCCTGGAGATGAGACCAGGCTCTTCTCAGCATAGGTTGCTGTATAGTCTGGAATTAATTCCAAGAGGAGGAATAAATTTAAGTGTAGGATTATGAAGGAGAGCCAGAATCATTGGAGAGAATGAGGGAAATGGAAAAAAAATAGAGTTCCTACATTTTTAGATAGATTTTTTTGTTCTTGTTATTGATACACGCTTCTAGAATTTTTATACAATTAACAGAAGAATCTGAACAAGCATGAATTTGAGTTTGTTGTGAAAACAAGCTTTACCAGGCATCCATGCCTGTACTCTTTAGTCATTGCCAACAACATATTTCTAAATTTATTAAAAGCAAAAATGGTCAGGCTTAGTTGCTAGCTAGCACTTGTGACAACTTTTGTCATGTCAAGAAAAAGACCAGGATACTCAATGAATGTTCGCTTGTGACTGAAGGCAGATTCTAAACACCAGAGTTTTACAGCCTGTGTGCTGGACCAGTACATCATCCACATTTTACTGGTATATTGTCAAACTGCTGGCTTTCTGGAACTTGACATAAAAAAACTTGATGTAACCCTCTTCGAGGGTTATGTCTAATCCACTTTGGTCAGAGATTGTTTTAAGGTGGGGAAAAATAGGAATTTCAGGTAGCTGACATAATACAGTTAGGCATAAAATTCCCTGCTTTTCATGATTGTGTTTTTACATGTGCTAATGGCTGTTTCTTTTAGAGAATTAGTATTTTTGTGTTCATCCAATTACCTATTTTGTCATTGGGTCTTTCTGCTATTCTGATCTAGTTTCTGAAGGCAATACCCCTGTGCGTTATTGTTCTCACTTAAACCAATTGCTTATGGGTTTTTTTTACTACATTCTTTCTGATCAGTTGTCAGGCTTTTTTTTTGTATATTTTTTTTAAATCTTGATTTTTTTATGTTGCTAAAGCTTTGGATAGATCTTATGAGACATGATATACATCTGAGGTATATAGGAAAAAATAGCTTATAGATGCTTGTTAGATATTTGTATCATTAACATTGATACTATCATTCAAGTGATAGCTAAGTTTAAAAATGGTTGCCATTTGTCTTGTGAGATGGTCATGTGAAATAGCTTTATGTGGAAGAAAATATTAAAATGATCATGTTCAGATATTTGAAAGAAAGGGTGGTTCTTATTGCTGATTACATTTCAGGAAGGCAATATTAAGTCCATTTTCTTACTGCTGGTTTGACAAACTTGCAAAGTACTGCTTTGAACTCCAGCGAAATTTTTAAATAATAGTAGTAGGAGCATTTTGCAGTGGCTTACCTGAGTTCATTGTCAGTTTAAGTGCTTGTAAAGAACATTTTTCTGTACTTTAGTGAGTTAAAAACTTGGTGGTGCCTTTGGGGAAACTATGGCTCTTAGGTTAGCATGGAACTTTTAAATACTTGAAATAAGTCCGAGATATATGACAGTCTTGCTTTTGAAATCTAATAATAGTTGGAGAAATAAGGTCTTAACTAGTTTGTCATTCTCGAGACCTCTAGTTTATAAACTGTCTTATGATCTTAAATGCTTTCCAAGTGCGTTATATTTGAGGCAGCATAACCAGTACATTGCCGTTGCCATGATATAACAACTTCTCCACACTTGCCTTCAGGGCATTTGAGACTAATGCTCTGATAGTTGAGCAAAGACCTTGGACTGAAAACTCAGGTAGCTAAAAACACTTGCCTGGCTGTGTTGCTCTCTGTCCTCTGTCTTTTCTTTCCCAGCTTCTGAATAAACAACTGAGTAGCAAAATGAGGGTTGTGTAGTCTATCAAAAAGCATGGATGGTTCTTTCTGATGGCTAGTACTGAATTTTGAGGGCCAGCAGCTCTAGCAGGTTTTGTTAGAGAATGAGAGTAAGAGTTGTTTTGCTTGACGGTCCGAAAGCTGGCCCGTGCCAAAATGAAGTGCCCAGCAGTAATACTGGTGCTCTGCTCTCAACAAGATTGGGAAGTCCATGTGATAAAACTGATACATCAATGGAAACATTTCTGTTTGACACAAACAGCAGCAGGTGCTCCGTTTCCAAGTGGTACATGCAAATGCTTGTACTCCCAAGCATCACTGAAGCGGTTTCCCTTTGAAGATGTATCTGTGTGCTATTTTGGCACATTGTTCCCATTGCGTGGCCTTTAATAACTTTCTGTACTCTCTGAAAAGATGTTCAGAGAGATCTGACTTAAATCTAAGTTCTGGTGGATAGTCGCTTTGCATATTTTTGCAGTCCTTGTATCAGTGTTGTTCTTAGAAGATTAATGGATCTTCCAATTTAGTTTGAACTTCTTCCATTTACTTTCCACAAATATGTCACAAAAGGAGGAAAAACGGAAGTTTTTTTTACTGTATTGCCCTTTGGAAGAATAAATGATACTCTAGTGTGAAACTGAAGTTTAAGGTGAGGCTTTGAAAGTCCAGTATAAACAATCATTCCCAGTCATCATTCTGATATCCATCTTCACCACTGAAGCAAAACAGCCCACCCAGTTCAGATGGCTGTGCTCGTGCCTGGAAAGGAGCAGAGCAGTTGAGAACCTCACCTAATCATTTGAGGAATTTATTGAATCACTTGGAGTCCAGCAGAAATTCCCACCAACCAAGTTGTCCTTGTGCTTGAAAATGGAACCTGCCTAGACACAAACACATTAGGATTGTCTTGTCTTTGAGCAGTAGTAATTCTGTCTGCTTGCTGGAATGGTTCTTATTTGTTTGATATTTGTACAGAAGGTCAATATTGTTATTAACATGTACAGATCTTAAGGGAGATCAAAGAGGTGGCAGAGATTTAGAAATAAAATTTTATGCTAAATGAATTTAAAATATTGACAATAACGTGACAACAAGTAATATTTTGAGGTGCCAGAAGTCAGTCTTAATCCATGAAGATTTCTTGAAGATCCAAGGTGTCTGTAGGGTGATTCAGTGTATGCTATGGTCATCTCATCTGTGTAAGTAAGGTATATTTTTAGAGTAAGTATAGTCTTGATGTCTTGGTGTAGGCTACGGAGAGTAGGCCTTTGATTAGCAATGAGGAGAGTGGCACTTTTGGTCATCAACAAGGGTAAAATCCTGCTGATTAAATTGTTTGAACTGTTGAGTGCTTTACAGTAACTTTAGTTCTTCAAGACACATGTGTCTTCCTTTCTTATGAATTTGCTGTTTGTCAGATCATATCTCAGTAAAAGCTGAAGCATTAAATCTGGTTTTTCTGTTTGCTGGGTTTAAGTAGTGAAATCTGGGCAGTATATCTTAAAGAACTACACACAGGGTACGTTACATTACTTCTCTCTTTCTGCCTTTTTTCGTTGTATTTTTCTAGAGTACTGTAGTGGGTAGAATAACAAATGCACTGACAGTATTATTTGAAGTGGGAAAATAGGTGATACACTACAGTATATGTATGCAGCATGCAGTAGATGGTCTGTTACGTATTTGCAGGGTAAGCTGACACAAAGCAATCCGTGTCTGGATGAATGCAGTATTATTTGTTTACCTATCACAAGTTGCTAAAAAACATCTGTACCATTAGCTTCGTCCTTTGTCTCTGACTGCCTGCCACAGTGCTCAACTATCTGTACCTCACTTATTTGCCTGGTCTAAAGATAAAAGGTCTGACCACTCATCCGTCACCTAACATAGGTCTGTTGGTGGAACTTGCTAATACATGTTTTCCTCTTATCTATTTTATTTAACAAATTTCAGTGAATAAAATGTCTTTTTATTAATTTATTCTTTATTTATAAGACCTCAATCCTTTTAGCAAAATTAGCTGAAATTGTCCTACTATTTGTGAAGTATTGCTAGTGAAATTTATACAATAAATTGTCTCTTTTTTTGTCAATAAAATATCTCTATTTTTCCTTAGAAAACCAAACCTTCAAAGTTAATTTTAATAGATTTGATTGTTTCAAATAGTTCCTTGCAGAGCAATATCACTTGTCTGTATAAGCAACTACTTTATGTTTTTAAAAAGGTGCTTTCTGTTTGATATCGTACATGAATACAGTACTTTATATATACTGATTTATCTAATAATCTTTTAGGGAGCAAGTAATATTTTAGAATTGACATATCAAGAGGATTTATTTTTCAGTAAATTTTTGTATATTGTTTTCTTTCTTGGAGACTAATGCTGCAGTTGTACATGGGTCTTGTAGCTGCATGTGTGCTTAGTTTTCTCCTGTATTAGATTACAGAACTGTACTGGACATGTCCAGGAATCTGTGATAGACAGGTGCAAATTGCAAGTTAGCACTAAATTACATCACTGATTGTGCCTAGTCAGTGATATGAAATGTTCCAGGCTACTGAAAATATGTTCGGCTGAGACTTTCTGAAACTCAAAGGCAGGTTTAATGAAAAAAATTGAAAACGTTAGTGAGAAATCAGCATCATTTTCTGGCTGATGAGTTGTGTTTCTGCCTTTCCCATTGGGACAGGCACACTGCTATGAGAAATGCTGTACAAACATATATTGAGGAATTATTTGCAGGGTTTATGATCTTCCAAGGAAATATAGAACAAAAGCTAAGACAACATAAAAGTTCTGTACAGAGAGTTCTTCCTTGTAGTCTTTACAATAGCTGTTATTATTGGACCCCATTTGGAGCAAGGTCTTTGGTCACTTCTGTAATTACATATAAAGCTTACTTTTGGAAAAAACTTTTATAACTTCAAGTGTAATGTTTTCTTTTTTGTTTTAGCATGAAAATATAAAAAAGAAGTGTAACTTACAAGTTCGGAGTCTTAGCACATCACTTGTACAAATCACAGTGATTGAGGTTATTCATCTCTAGTCTGTCTTTTGAGTTCATTCAGCTTGTTCTGTGCATAGATGCATATCAGCAGTTCTGCCTTTTTGCCTTTCCATGTGATTTTTCTTTCCTTCACTTTCTTTCTTTCAGAATTCTTCTCAATAGCCAACATTATTTTTTCTATCTTTTCTCCTAACATGGTTTGATTTCTTATCTTTCAAACTTGCACATTTTTGGGCTGTTGCATGTCCATGAGGTAGTGTTGTTCCTGCTGCACAAATGAAAAAATGGGTGATTGTGTTTGCCACCAGGTTGACTTTTATCTGAAGTTCTCAGAGGCTTGTGGTGACTCTTGGTGGCATTGAGGACTTCACTGTCCTCCGTGTAAGAAAGAAGTGTGGTATACAGGGAAAGGTCATAGGAGTTTCTAATGTGCGCCCCCCACGAAAAATCTTATTTCTGTAAAGAACAAATGTTCTGAACCGTCAAAATGGAGATCTGATTGTGAAGGTGATCCTCTAACCCTACGATTAACAAGTACCATTAATGAAGGCCTTAGGAATGTGCAGAAGATGGTCAAAGTACAGTAAAGGCAAGATGTGAGGCTGGGTGCTAGGTCGAGCCGTGCTTTGCAGACTGTGTGATGCCAGTGGTGTGTAGCAGTGAGAACATTCCTCCAGTTTTTAGCTGTTAGAGGACCAATTCACCACCTTGTGGGAGACTTCCTGGATTATAACTATTGCAGTAGCTGAATATGTATGAAACATACATGTCCCATGTAGGTAAGAAATACAGCTTATATGGGAGTATCTCAATGTTGTGCATGGATAACTTGATGACTCTTCTGAACTTTTATCATCAAACATGAAATACTACTTGCTGGCTTTCTCTGAAATGCCTTTATGTATTGCATTTTACCTCAGTGATACCTTGCTTTGTTTACAGAAAATACTGGGTAGAATGAAAGCAGCCTGTGGCATCCTAGAGCTGCAGTAATGGTGTAATTTCAGTTCTTATACTTCTTTTACCTTTGGAAGATGGAAATACCCCATAGGTAAAAGTAGATATATAAACCAGGAACTGCAAGTATTTGTTTCAAGTACGGTGTTCTAGAAGGCCATGTGAACCGCTTTCTTGTGTGTGTGTAATCTCGTTCTACATCTATTTTATTGTGAGGAATGATTGAGGAACATTGGAAAGAAATCTATGGGGGTGTTTTTTACCATACTCTGATCCCGCTTTTCATAATCTTTTCACTACCAATTCCTATCCTTCCTTTGTCTCCTCTTAAAACAAAATAAGTAGATATATATACTTGAAAGATGCATTTTGCCTGAAACATACAAAATTTCTAAGATTAGTTTTAAATGAGTTAAAATGGAAATGGTCAATTAATACTTTATTTTCATTTCAATTTAAAAATTATTCACTTCTAACTTGCTTAAAATACACTTTTTTTTCTTCTTCCCCAGAGGCGCGGAGCAATTTCCTATGACAGCTCTGATCAGACTGCGTTGTACATTCGTATGCTAGGTAAGCATACCTGTTTCTATATTGCAAGTTCCAACATTTATGATTGATTTAAATAACTTTTTTATATCTCTGTTGAAGTCATGAACTTACCATTCTCTTTCTCCTGGATAATGTTTTGGTTAAAATTTCTAGAAGAGTTTGGGTTATTTTGTGTTGACTTGAGTTTTTTGGTTGTTTGCCTTTTTTCTTTTGTTTTTTTCCTGAGTTAAACATTGTGTAGGATGTTTTACTCCTATATTAAAGAAAAAGGAAAGTTCTTATAATTAACTTAATGTGTTTGGTAGAAGTAAGGTTTTCTGAGTGACTCGTGATTGATCTTTCTGCAATGGAATTTGCCACCTCTGTATGGTATCTTTCTAGTTAAAACTGTAGCTTAGAGAACACTTGTTTGAGAGTTACCACACACTCTTAAAAACTTCAATACTAAGGCTATGAAATGTGTGAGGTGTTCTTGAAATAATGATATGATTTTAAACAATATTTTTCTCATTAATCCTAGAAGGTAACTTGAGAAGGGAAAGGGTGCTTGACAAGGTTGAGTAGTTCACTCAACTTAGTGAGGAGTGCTTCCAGAGTAGCAAGGAGATAAAGGGTAAAGCTGAATTCAAGCAAAAGAATGGTACTGGAAGGGGAAATCATCCAGGAGAGAACCTCTGTGATAGTGAGGGCACAGAAGGAGTTGAGGTGACTTGCTGAGAGGAGAAAGATGCAAAGCTCTTGCAGATCTGGCTGCCAGATTCAGTATTTCCCGCACCTCTTCTGGAGGCTGCTGGTGGTGCAGATGGCATGGGAATTGTGTATGTGCTCTAAGTCTGTTTCACTGCTAAATGATGCCACTTAATTTAAGCCATCTTGAGCTATGAATTTGTGTTGAAATGGACTATGAATGCTTGCATGATGTCTCGCACAGCTCAATGAACACCAACAGCTACTCATTACAAATTCTTAACCATCTCCAACTAAATCAGCCAGAACATGTCTTTTTATGCCCTGAGTCTTTTCAGTTTAGTGATATATTGTACATGTTAAAGTCCCCAGAAATTCATAGCTGCATTGTCTGTGAATTTAAAGTTGTAAGCTATATGCATGTGTGTATGTGAATATATAGTCCTAGCCTAAATACGTAGGAATTTATGGTCATATGTACATATAAATCCAATTTTGACTTAGCAGCTTCACATTTTTTTTCCAATTATTTTGATTTTTTACATTTCTGAAGTTATTAATACTGTAGCACTGACTGTCTACTGACGGAGTTTTGATCAGAGAATTTAATTACTTTGGGGATTTGTTAAGATGAGAACAGAAGATGCTGGGTTCTAAATGTTTACTGAAAAAGCTGCTTGGTTTTTTAAATTGTTGTTGTAAATAGGTTTATTTTCTTTTCATAAGTTAAAATGGAGTAGTTAGGCCCGTCATTTCTGCAGAAGGATTTGTGATAATGCTTAGATAATTCTAGAGAGAAGCAAAGCATGACTTCTGTAGTTTTTGGTATATACATCTGAATGGAGAGAAAAATCTAATTTGTCTTGGAAATCTTCCAGTAGTCTTATAAGTAGAACTGGAAAATATTCAGAACGCGATGTTAAGTAAATTAATTTTTCACTTGTACTCTCATTGGAATTAATTATTACATAATGAGATTGGTGCTTGTTATGAATAGTATAACTCTTGCTGGCATAATTCATTCATGCTTTTCTGCTATGCAGAAGCAGTAAATCTTTTAATGGATTGACTTCTAACTTAAGTGGGGGAGGAGGGTACCAACAAGCAAACAAAAAATTGCTCACAGGATGTTTGAATCATTATGTGATAAATTTGTATTATTTTCTCATTTAATAGAGATTTTTGGTTTTCCCGAATGTTATGTACACTATGCTTACAAGTTAGCAGCTAGTTACATATTTAGTATTTTTGTACTTGTAAATGGACTGTAAAAAAGACCAGCCTGAAAGCTGAACAGTTGGACTCATCGGTATGTAGAAACATTCATATCAGAGTAGATTCAAGGGTTAATATATTCCATTAGAATTTTTTGCAAGACATGTGAAGCATTGCATTTCCTGCAGTATTGTGAGAGTTTTGTTTTTGTTTTATTTATCTTAGTACACTTGAGCAGAATAAGCTATAAGGAATCCTCAGCTGTAACTTAATGGGAAGTTAGGCACAGTCATGAGAAGATTTGCCTTTACTTGGTTGGTTTTATTCCATACAGACTGTATCTACTAGCAAAATGTACCTTGATACATTTATCTTAGCAAACCAAAAATACAAGGCTGAGAGTATCTACAATAACTCCCTCTGTCTTTGTTTAGTTGTGCTGGCCATGAAGTTGCTTCATTCAATGTTTTCAGGCTGTTCCAATGGTAATCCAATGGAAATTCATTTACACCAAGTAAATAGGAATTCCTGTGGTATAGCAGTGTGTCCAGGTTCAATTTAAAAGATCCTATTTTAGGGGTACGCAGAATAAAAAACTCAAGTCCTAACTGCCTTCATTGGTGTGTCGATATAAACAAGCAGCGTTGGCTGTAATGACTCATCTGTCATACCCCCATTCCCAAAATATACACTAAGCCACTCCCGAGTGGCTTATTTACTATTTTAAAATATAGATACAGATGCAGCATTGTAGAATTTTTCTTTTATGACCTTGGAAAGGCTAATACATCTGCATCACCTCCGCCACTTTTCTCAGCAACTATGAGGAGTTCTAAAAATATCTTGTAAGTGCTTCTGTGTAATCTTGATACTTTCTTGATTTTTCTCTTATTTGCTTTTCTGGTTTCTTTTTCTTGTTGCTTTATATTGACCGAAAGTTTTTCTACTGTGCATGTAGAAAGTGTGGGGCACTGACTGCTTGTATTGGTGAGCATGCACTTCTCAACTACAACTGGAGCATTTACCTTCCTTTAGAGGTCTTGATCACTTCAAATAGGAAACATTGGAGAAAAGCTATTGTGTAATGTAGGTGCACGCTCTTCTCTGGTGGTGGTTTTTACGTTGTGTTCTGTTTGCTTTAATTCTGGTGCATTCAGCTGACCTGTCATCTGTTTCTCCAGCAAATTTAATAGGAATTATAATTCTGTCTGAAAATCCTGCTCTTCACAACCTCATGGCTTTGACTTGAGTGCTTTACCTTGAGGTGGCTGTCATAATTTCTGCTCCCAGCTGTCCTCCATGATCTCTGAGGTTTCTGCCCCTGCTCCGGATGGCCTCAGCTCCCCAAGCAGCTGCTGCATTGTTACTCTGCCACACTGCAGTGTTAGGGTAGCACCAAGTATGTGCTGTGTAACCCTAACGCCCAGGGATGTCAGCTGTGGCATTTCAGCTGCCTCGTAAGTATCAGGGCTGTCCTTGTGGTGTGAGCAGGAATCTGAGAGAGGGGCAGGAACAGGCAATCTGTTTCAAGGTAAGTTTTGTTACAGCCCTAATTTCTTTTCAGTTTTCAGTTGTAGCTGCAAACCTCCCTCCTATATTCCTTCTTCCGTGATTTATTTAATCTTCAGTTAAATTTCTGCCAGTATGATCTTTGTCTTAAAAGTGCGAGCACTCCTGATCATGCAGGACTGTTCTGGAAAAAAGTGTAGCTAAATACTCAGCCGTCAGATACTGTATCATTTTTGTGCACAAATTAAAGTTTGGAAAGGAAGGCTTCACGTTTTTTCAATCTTTCTCTTGATTCTTTGGAATCACCAGAACTCTCAAAGAGGGAAAGATTGTTCCTGGAAGTCCAGTTTCATTAAGATTCTGGACTTATGTATGTTCCCTTAAGGTAACACAGGAGTCTTTCCAGTGTGGCTAAAAGTGTCTCAAGAAGAGACGCTTCAGATAAAATCTGTCAGTCAGCTTCCTGCCACTTTTGTGCCCTCCCCAAGGAAATTTACCTATAAGCAGACTCTGGGATCTGATGGTTTAAAAAGATTTTGTAAGCATTTCAATATGTTTGTAAAGGTCTAAATAAACAAAAACTATTAATAAGTCCTTTTGGTTTAGGTGTTGAATTTTAATTGTCTTTCAGCTACCATAATAGTGATTGGCTCTGAGGTTGGACTTCTGTTGCTGTTTGAAGGAATTCTGTAACAGTGTCCTTTTGTTTGATAAAAGTAATCTCAAATCTGAGATATCCTGTGCTTTTTTGTAAAGTTCCCTATGAAGATAAACATGTCTCTTCCTTAAAATTAAATTCTGCATAACTTCAGAGTCACAGGGTTGCAAAACACTTGTGCAGGATTTCCCAAGCAAATTGATGTGAACATGTTATGTTGTGTGAAAGTACAATGAAGTGGGTGCATTTGGGATCCATTAATCTTCTGCAGGTTACATTAACCAAACAGTGAATGCATAATGATGATCCAGTATTTCTGGATGTTTTGGAACTAACTATACATATGCGCTAGAGATTAGTTTCACTGTGCTAATAGCACATTGTTTCATAATGTGCAGCCAGTTATTCCTTTTTCTGCTTCATTATATTTAGAAACTTCAGATGGATGTATGGTATCATCAAATTCCAGCAATATTTTTCAAGCACATTTATTGTCTGAAATCTTGAAAAATGCAGCAGCTTTGTACCGTGATAATGGAGGTGGCTCTTCTGCCTTTGTTCTGGCACAAGAGAATTTTCTAGTTTGTCTGCTGTAATAAATTCCAGTCCTGTAGAAGGGGTCTATTTTTCCAGAATATATATTTTCCAGAATAAATCCAATTGAAAAAATTGTTGAGATACTGGTTTTTAAAAAAATAGCTTCTTCTGCCATGATTAGGGAGAGAGAATTTTGTTCAATAACTATGTAATGAAAATATTTAGCTTTCCTTGCTGGGAATTTCTCATTTTATATGTATGCAAGTAAATACACTCATTTTAGCTTTATTTTATGACGGTTGCCTTTTCCTTAGTTTGCCATGTGCATTTTTAGTATACAATTCCTTCTTTGGCTGAATATTCCTGTAAATATATATTCTAATAATTCCTGTTTAAAGTAATGTAGTTAGTTGCACTTTTTCATTTTAGTTACAGACAGTTTTTCTTGTTTTCCTCCTTAAAATTCTCAACATTGTAGGCATTTCAAGGATAACAGGGATAGTATTATTCTGTCTGTGCTCTTAGGCAAGGGTACTAGTAAATGAAAAAGAACAAAGCAAGGAGAAATTTTTTGGACATCATCTATCCGATGAACCTGCTCATTTTGTTATTTGCAGAATTCCATGTTGGTCTTCAGGTATTTTTCTGTGAACTTTTCCTGTTCTTGACACTTAGAACAAATTGTTTGCCAAAACCTAGTTATACACTGGCTGAAACTATTTGCTAATTTGTACTGTGGTTTATAAATTCTAAAAGTAAAGAACTGCATTGAAAACTAAAAATAAATCACAAAAGCTGTATCACCCTTTCTGTAAAAAATTAGCTCCACTAAAAAACCTCTTTTATTTTTGTTTTTAATTTAGCTGGTGAACTCATTCACACAGCTGTAGCTATGCCTGATTACCCAGATAAATATGAGTGAAAGGTAATGAAAGTTGAATTTTCCTCCATGTAAACTGTTACTTTCATATACAGCTACTAATGCATTCGCCCCCTCTCTTCCAAAGTTTCCTCTCTTTTTCATTTTTCTTTATTTATTTTGTAAATAAAATTCACCAGTTGCTTGTGCCTAACAGAAGAGTTCTACAATTTGCTGCCTCTGTATTGCCTGGAAGGAGACAAGTCTCTTGCACTCTGCTCAAATGAATGCTTGAAGCCTTTATAAGTAATATATTGTAAGTGATCGGAAAAATAATACTTGTGGATAGTAATTGGGTTGCTTTCCCTTGCAGCTCAGTTAAGGTTTTCAGTTCAAGAAAAATAAAAGGATTAATAACTGAGAGGCAATACGTATTTAGTATGTTTTTACTGATACGTAAACTTCAGGGGAGCCCTGGGCCTACTTACCCTTTTGTGGTGCTTCCAGCGTGCCTCACAAGATAACATTCATGTAAAGTGCGTCACTGTAGATGTGTCAGTGTTTATAGATATGTATCTCTAGAAAGATACCTGTTAAGTATTAAAAGCATATTACTGAAGTGTGAGTCAGTACCTTTAGCTATTTTCTGACAAGTTGCCTGCTTCAGCATTACAGATTAGCAGGTTAGAAATGAAAAAAAGGAACAAAGTGCTCTCAAGATGTCTATGACGATGAAAATTAAATACCTATATTTTTATTTAGTTCTTATAAACTCAGTCATAGTTCTTTTTGTTAATTACTTACTTCGGTTTCATGTTAAAAGGGTTGTGTTTGACGTGAGAAGAATGTGATACTTGAAGGATTTTCATGATTAGAAACCACAACATTTGCATCTTAAATTTATCTTTGTTAGAATTTGAGGAGGGAAACACTATTGCATTTGATCCTCGAAGGTTTTTCCAAATTTGTAATTGCAAAAGGATTTTAAGTGAAAGCTTTTAATCCAGGTAAACTGCTTATATTAATACGTACAAATATCTAATGAAAGAATACTGATCAGCTTTCAGTTGGTAAAATGCATAAGTAGAAGTCAACTAGCATGCTAAAAGATTCAGGTTGAAGCTAATTACGGTGCAAAATAGTTTGATAAAATTTTAATACTGAGTTTTGGTATTTTAATAGGCTCTTGTGTAATATTCAAACAGCTGAGCACAAGTAAGTAAATGCTAGTGGGAAAATATTATATAATATGAAACCATATTGTAATTAGCTTATTTGCTGAAAGCTACCATTTCTAGAAGTTGAATCTTTTTTGTATTCTACAAAACGTTATCGTTGTATGTGTGTTACTGAGGAACAAATCAACTTTAAATGTTCTTGTTTTCTGTCACATTAAGGTGCATTTTTACCATACTGGTGTAGCAAGCTCTTCCTAATTTCATCTGAATGCTTATCACATGCTTCTGGCAACGTATGCTTAGGCAGGAGAGATTTGGACAAGAAAGCATGTGATTGCATGTTTAACAAGTCTTCAAACTTTGTTTTGAATTTCACCTTTAAAACAAAAAGCATTGAAGTAGGCCTATTGTTTCAATTACTCTCCTCCATTAAGTACATGAATCTTTACCCCTCCAGGCTATGTTCATTTGCATTTTATCTCTGCCACTCTTCCACACTTTTATTTCACTCTTGACCCTGTTTCTAGGAGATGTGCGAGTAAGAAGTCGGGCAGGATTTGAAACAGAGAGAAGAGGTTCTCATCCATACATTGATTTCCGTATTTTTCACTGTAAGTATTTAAAAGCAGATAAATGACGAATAAACAAAGGCTTCCATCAACTACTGAGCCTCTAAAATAAAGTTAGCAGTTCTTATAGCAAGACCATTTTTATTATACTTCTTAGGAAAATCTTTCATTCTAGCTCATTACCAAAAATAGAAGAGGAA
The DNA here is from genome assembly GCA_013397725.1 of Rhagologus leucostigma. Lineage (NCBI taxonomy): Eukaryota > Metazoa > Chordata > Aves > Passeriformes > Rhagologus > Rhagologus leucostigma. The sequence goes on along the minus strand of VZTD01003429.1, from coordinate 570,186 downwards.
AATCTTCACTGCTAAATATTTTTTTAAAAAAACTATAATTTTAAACTGATTGAATTTAGACCTGAATCCATATGGAAATGAAGACTTATCTTCTAAACAGCTGCTGATGTGTGTGCTGTGTGCTTACTTGGCAGACACAATCAGTTGAGGAGAACACTTTTCTGTTTTTATAAAGCAGTAGAAAGGCCCTGTCCAGGATGATGCTTGAACAATAATACAGTAATATCGATAATCTTGACCTCATCATAATGAATTAACTTTACATCTACTTAAATGTGTAGCAAGGACTTAAATTTTTGGACATAGACAAATCTTAAATAAAGATTAAAGTGTTTGTAGAAAACGGCAGCCTAAATTTTTTGATTATGTGTTTGAGGAATCATTTCTTTTCAGAAGTGTTAGAAGAAGAATATTTTTGTAGAGAAAAAGTAAAATTATGCATCTATATTGTTACAACTAAATTTGTCAGTAGTTGTGGTAATATAAAGTTTCAATAACTACCAAAACGATATGCAGCAAAAGTGCAGGGGATTTGAGTCTTAATTAAATTATGCCAATAATGAATGTATTAAGTGTCATAAAGGATATATACCAACATTGTATCAGCACAATCCCAAGTATTCTGAATGCAATGGAGAGATTTAGTAAAGCCGATTTCATGGTAATAAGTGTGGTTGTTGTAATTACCTTATTAATAAAAATGAGTGGCAGAAACTGATCTTATGCTCTGATCTTAACTGAAGTTATTCTTTTTAAAAGTATATCATGTCTAAAATTCTTAAACTCTTAGTTTCGTTCAAAAGTTTCATAAAAATAGGTGAGAAAACAAAGTTTGAAGAGTGTTCTATGTAGATTTTTTCAATAAAGAGGATAAGAGTTTCATCTCAAGTCCTGATTGAGTGTAATAAATTCTCTGTTGAAATAGCATGCAGTTTATGAAGTACATAACTATGTCTTTTTGTGTATATATGTATGTGGCATTTCATGCTGATATGGGAAAATACTAACAGAAATATTAAAAGAACTACCTGTTAAAAGGCAGTCAGCGTATGATATTACTGCTGTTGTAAATTAACTATTTTCTATGGTACTCATCACACTGTTTCTTTCCATCCTGATGATTGTGCATCAGGCAGATCATGACTAATCAGGAAAAGGACTCTGACACCCTTTCTCCTTGCCCCGACTTGTTCAGGCACAGCCACCAGCTTTTAGCAACATCACCTATGGTGTCTGATGACAGCAAAAAATGTTACTAGGAGGCCCAGAAAATTCTTTGACTTTAACTTCCCTCCCTCAGCTGCTTTGATAGTTTTCAGAGTTGTCATATAGTCAGATTTTTTGCACTTCAGGATTGTAGCTTGTTGAAGGGTTGCTCTTTGACTTCAGGCTCCTGCTACGTTGTGGAGTTTCTTTCAAAGTCAGGAATTCAGCACCATCTCTCACCATATCAGTAGGTTATCTAATAATTTACATAAATGTGGGATTCTTTTTTATCCATAAGATGTTTTCTAACTCTCTGCAATGCTAATTTAGTCCTGATCAGTGTTTCCTTAATTGTTTTAAGAAAAAGAGGTTTAGTCATGCACCATGAGACTGCAAATAGAGAGAAGTTGCAGGAATCAGACTTGACCTAATTTTTAGGATATTCTCCCCGGCCTCTCCTGGTTACTTCAGAAGGAGTTGATTTTGCCACATAGAGCTAAATGACTGAAAAATATTCACCCATGTGAGTAATATCACGTGAGAGGAGTCAGTCAGCTCTTCTTTCCTTGGGGCAAATACTGAACTGGAAGGGGTCTCTTCTGCAGCTAAACAGACTCTAAATAGCAGACTAAACCATCTAAATGTTGCCATTTTTTTTTCCCCCCACCACAGCTGTATCCTGAACATTAGTAATGCATGGACATGCTTTCTCCATCGTGTTTGTATAGTTTCACTGTAACTTTGTTCTATTATCCACCAGCTTTATTCTGTGGTTCTAAATATTTTGCAATGATCATTGCTTATGTGTTTTGCAGATGACTTACATGGTGGCTGTCAGTCACAGTGCTGAAGCATTATTGCTGTTTTGTGTTTTGCTTAGCTAACTTCGGTTGTTCAGCATTTTCTTTTTCTGTCAATGATGTTTTGAGAAGTTGAATGACTTTCAGGAGGTTTAGCTAGTAATATGCTGACAAGTCTCTTTTCTAATATTTTATTGATAGGCTCTTAACCCAGTATTTTACTGGTAGGTTGGAATAGTACTGAATTTTAAATGCATTACTTTTCTTCATAACACTATTTTAACTTGCAACTTCAGCTAGTGTTGCCAAAGTAAAGTTTGTCAGCACTTATTTCTAAAGATCACTTCTTAGGCATTATAAGCTTAGCATCTGTATCTTCATCCCAGAATTCTGTAATTAATACATGAATATTCAAGTTTCTAACCTGTCTAGAAGTATTCTCAACAGTAACTTTTAGGAAAGTTGATTTTAGGAAGATGGTTGGAAAAATATTGTTGTTGTTAGAGACAGTGGACTGGGAGTCATATCTGAGGATTATTAAATGTAGGATTTGACTGATGAGCAAGCTAACTTTGATGGATAGTAGTTTTCCTTCTACATTATCTGTTATTCCAGAAGTCACCTTTTTATAGGTAATTGCAGGAACTACCAAGAGGAATAGCTTAATAAACAAATTTTTGTTTCAACAAGACTGCTTCCTGGTGAATGGGGAAAGTCAGGATTATATTCTTGTTGGCTGGCAGTTGGTTAATGTGGAGTCATCAATTAGTAGTTTTTCTGTTACTGTGTTCTGTTGGTTATGCCTGTGTGGGACCATGGGCATAAACTCAAGATAGCATCTCAAATCCACCATATCTGGAAAGGAGAGAGTAGCCACACAACTTTCTTCCTCTGAATTCACTGTTGCACAGTAAAATGCATACACTGTAATGTTTTATTGAATGGACTGTAGAACACTGGGTCTACTTTTCACTCCATGGGAAACAAGAAGGGAGTTTTGCAGTTGGCTGTGAGAATGCAGCATGTACTGTTTGGTTTTCAGGGAAGTTATTGGAAAAAGTGATTGCAGTGGTTATAATCACTCTTACTGTCTTCTGGTTTACAAACAGGCTATGGTTTACACAAATACGTTAAAATTTTCTTTACATTACTTGAGACACCATAGACAGTAATTCAGTGTTCAGTGTTGTCAGAATATGTTGATAAGAGCTAACGTGAAACAAAATCTTTGGTAGAAGAATTGGTAAATGACAGGATAAAAACATTCCCTTTTTCAGAAATAGTAAACCAGCAATAAAATTTTATGTTTTGTTTTCTTGCTATTGAGAGGTTGTCAGTAATGTCTGTTTTTTTATATACGTATGTGTGTATGTGTATACACTTTAGCAATTTTGATTGTTTGAGGTGTTTCTAGAATGCACAAACAAAGGCATATATAATGTGCCCTAATCACTCACTGTTTCATCTGAAAAAACCCCAAAACAGTGAGTGTGCACAGTGATATGTACAGTATGTTATAGTGAGGAAGTGAAGCCAAAATGAATAAAGATTAAATTAATAATTAAAATAACAGAAAAAATACTGAGAAGTGTCTTATGCAGATACAGCTGAAATTAATGCTTTTAAGCTTCCCTTTTAGGAAAGGGTTGTTGGATATAGTCTAGAAGAACCAGATAGAAAAATGAATACTTAGGTTTTGCAGAGAAGAAACATGTTTTTCTTCTTGCTTTTCCTGTTGTGCCTGGCTCAGAATAAGTAAGATCTTGTCAAAAGATTTTTACAATTCTCTCATGCCAGTCTCATCTGAGCATGCTTCTATGGGGAGATGATGATGTCACCAACATATGGGGCTCTGTTTTGTGTTTTATAGATAACCGAATCTGTCACATCTGTGAGTTAAAATATCTTTAAAAGAGGAAGGGATTTTGAGTTAATCAGTATGTGCTTGGTAACATTCAGAAATGCTCAATTTTGAAGAAAATAGTTGTTTGCATACAGTATAATGCTTCACATAGGAGAAAAAACAATGTGATGGAAACTTAAGACTTCCTTGAGACTTAGATGGTTCTTCTCCTCAGCTGTATATAGAGCCTTTTTAGGGGGGAATGGAAAGAAAGGAAGAGATATTTTTATAGGTGATGGCTAAATCTAGTTCTCTTCCTCGAGAGTGCAAATACTTGATGAAATTCCAGAGTTTACCTTTATTATACAACCTTCAGACTGTTTACTTGGAAATTACTGTTTCTGGAACTTATTATAAACTATTCTGAGATCTGGCAAAAATGTCAGCATATAGTGTTTGCAATGATGTTTTTAACTTTCCAGTTCCTAGCTCATGAATGATTGGAAAAGGTTTATTCACTTGAAGAGTGAATTTAGACTACCCTTGCCTGAGAGGCCAGAATTCAAAGAAGAGACAAGAGTGCAAATCCAAATTGATTGCCTGAAACAATTTGAAAAATCCTTGTGTTGCAGCAGCTAATGATGCTTTTGATGATACTATCTAGAGATTGAGATAAAATAAGTGTAGTCCAGATGAATTTCAATGCCCTTTTTTGTTTCAAGAAAATAGAGGAATTACCTATTTGGTTATGTTTAACGGTAATTGTCTGTCTTGTTCAGCAGTCTGCTGTGAAGAAGGGTGAGTTTCACAATGAATGAAGTAATGCAAGAAGATTTCTGTGTGATCATAGCTTGAAGTATTTCTTTCCTTTTGAAAATACCATCACTGAGGAGTAAAAAGCTTGTACTTGAGAGATTTCTTCAAAAGCTGCCTTTCTGTGAATGATGGAATTCTGAATTTGTCTTCTAATTATTCACAGTCCACATTACTCAAATAAATTGTGTTCCATGATGTGAGAGAAATTTTGACTTCGATTTAGTTTGGAGAATGCAGTCACACAATGGGAGATCACAGAAAATGTTCTTAATACAGCTGTATTGGCCAAATGAAAAGAGTGAGCTTGAAGTGAGCTTGGTTAAGGAAGATTTGAGGATAAAAAGTGCCAATTGAGAATACAGAGCAGATTTGGTTTTTTCTTTTGTTATTCTAGATGTTTGTTTTACCTACAGTTTCTTCTTTCCAAGCTACTGTAAAACAGCATGTGTGCTCTGGAGTCTTGAATAGGTACAGCCTACTCTGTGTTTCATTGCTGGCATGAATTTGACCATAGAAGAAGACAGAGATACATTCTATTTTCTTTTTTCTTTTGAACTCCTCCAAAGTGTTCCTCTTCCAAGTACCTTATTTGGAAAGGCTTTTTTTTTTTTTTTTTTTTTTTTAAATGCTGGACAGTTTGGTAGAAAATATATGAGAATTCTTTTGTTTTCATCTCTGCTGCCAGTTTCACTTTTTATATTGACAGTCATATATACTGGTAAAGGAAATTCTTTTTCTGTTAACCGTGATGGCTTACTTTTCAATTCTTCTTTTATTTCTGGTGATGAAAAACAGACAAAAATGATGAGTTGAGGGTTCTGTGATTCCTTTACTTGTAGGAGTGAAGGTTTCTGGGACACTGAAGAAAGGTAGGTTTTTCTGGGAAGACAGCAAGAAAATGATTTGGCGACGGTCTGGAATATATAATGCTTTTGGGAAAAGAGTTGAACCATTGTGTTGTGTTCTTCAGGAGCATCAGTATCTTGATTAACATGGCATAACTCATTTTGTAAAGGCTATGTTTGTATATATTTTGTATATTTGTGTTCTAATGATATTCCTCTAAATATTTAGCTTCAGTGAGGTTTCTTAGTTCATCATATGCTGTTGTGAACTGCAGATTTGCCTTGCCCAGTGAGTGGATTCAGGTTAAAAAAAACCCAAAACCACGGCTGGGCTTATGATTCAGCAAATTGGTATGGAAGGACCGCCTTGTATGTAGTTTCCTAGTCCTGAGATTATTGCAAAATGTTACTCATTCCAGCATGGGAATGGCATTGTTTAATTCACTTAATTTTGTATCTTTCCTGAGGTGGTTACAGAAATACTAAGATGAGCCAAAATTCAAAAGATAAATTAATGAAGTCCAGTAGCTACCTTTTCATGATGTTTTTTACACTTCTACTGCTGTGCAATGACTTACAGTGCCAGTGGAGAATTGGCACTTACTTCATACCGAAGTAGTCTAATCCCTTCACTTGGAGTAATTTCTCTCAAGTTAGCTCTGCTTTGAGCAGAGAACTGGACTAAAGGACTTTCAGAAGTCTCTTCTGTCCCTTCCCACCTAAATTATTCTATGGTTCTGTGGCTCTGTGCTTTGCTACGGCAGTGAGATCCTTTCACTCTGTAAGATCCTTCAGGAAAGAAGTTGTCTTTGGTGGTGGTGATGCCTAGCACTTCCCCTGCATCAGGAAGCATCTGTTGAAAACCACTAGAGTTTTTAATAGAGTTGTGGTACTACTAGAGTATCTTGAAACTTAGTTTTTTTTTTCTGATTCCACTCAGAAGACACTTGCAAAGCCATGATTATTTCATTAATCCTTAACCCACAGCATATTTTCCAGCAGTCATTATTACTTGGAAAAGGTTTATGATTGTGTATATAAATTGTTATATATTGTACATTAAAACCAAAAGAGTATAGCTCAATATTTTTTTTTAAGCAGAAGAAGGAGTGTAGTGCCTTACAATGATGCTAAACAGGGCTTCAAAGTGGTTCCAAGGAAGACAGGAAATATAATGAGGTAATTTGGACCCTAATGGTCTAAATTAGTTTTTTTATGCAACTTTAAAATCCTTACTAAAACTATATATTCCAAATGAAGTCATAATTTAATATAATACTTGAGTACTGAATGTCGTAAAAATATTTTAAAATTCAAATAATGAATGGTAAACATATAGGAGAGTTAAATAGCAGGACTTAATTTAAAAAAATGTTCATGGATCTAATATAGTGCATTTCTTAATGGTTTGATGGGAATAGATGCGAAATTAGAATGCTTATGGGTCCCTCTAGTGGTGTGAAATGCTAGATAAGACTTTCAAATTATTCATAAATTGAAAATTAGTTGTATCCTGGAAAGATGCATCTTTAGAAAGGTGCATCCTTAGAAAGATGGTTATAATTGGCATGTGAAGTGTAATATTTCTTTCGAACAAATATTTACAGATAGTGGAAAATTTCAGATGATATGTCAGGTTTAGTGATAGTATGTGCTATATAAAAATGATAAATGTGCAGTTGGGTTAATATGGAAAAATTGTGAGAGATCACTTCCATTAAAAGAAGATAATTCCTTCATATTTTGGGGGAAAAAGCCTCCTCTGGTGGGCCTATGCACCTCAAAGTTCGGGTTTTACGTTTGAACATAAGAAGGATCCATTGCCTCAAATACCTTTTTTAAAAAAAATTCTTTTTTTAGTGGCAATGGTACCCGAGATCCTCAGTTATGCTCTTTCTGTTGGTATGTAGCAAAACTCAGTGTTTTTTGTCATAAATAATTTTCTATTTTCCTTTTGGGTGATAGCAAGGAAGAAATGGAGGTAGAGTTCTTAATGCTGGAAGCCTTGTTTTGATCAGATTTCCATCAGAGGTGTGAGTCTGTCTTTGCTTTATAGGAAAATTGAAGTATATTGCTAGGATTTAAGGTTTCCATTAATAATTAAACCAAATCATAATTGTCATTCTTCCTTTTGTGGACTGTCCTTACTATACAAAAGATACAAAAATTTTGAGAGTAAATCCATCAGTATATTGTGATCTTTTAAGTGATTATCACTTGTTTTTACTTACTTCGTATTTTTATATTTGCATGAGAAAAATAAATATTTAATATCCCTGTGAAATGTGCTAAAACTTTTTTTTAGGTTTTCATGAAGTTAAAAGATTGGGAGTGGGAAGAGAGATTAAAATTAGCGTCTCAGAATACAGATGAAATCTGTTACATGAAGGCGACTTGTGTTATTTTATTGCTATATATGCATCACGGTAGCAAAATAACCGATATTAGTAACCAGAATTACTTCTTTTTTTTGTTTTAGAGAAAGGAATTTTTTATTACACCAGCATCTCACTTAAGATGCTTAGAAACAAGAATATAACCATTTTAATGAAATGAACAAAAAGCCCTGAAACCTTGGATTGATACTTTGGATGATAACTCTAGCTTACAAAGGAATGGGAAGAAGAATGTCACAGGACAGCTGCTGTTGAGTAGGCATAAAGGCCTACAGTTTGCCTTCTGGTTCCTTGCATCAAAAGCACTTCCCAGTGCTGTAGTGTCCTTCTTAACATGCCCATCATCCCAACTTTGCTTTCATTATTTCAGTTCTCAAGGCTGTAAATGTCATATTTATTTTGTCATTCTAATTCGTCCTTACTGTCCTTGAGAGCAGATGGTCAATATTGGATATTAGAAGGGCATTTAGCACACTGAAGGCTCCAAATGAAAGGAAAGATGTTTGGGCTGGGAGGAGAGATGTTTTTGCAACATGCTTACACATGAGCAAATGCAGTGCACTCTTTCATTCTTCACTGTGTTCTTTCCATGATCTATACATTACTGAACCTTGGTTTGGTAGGGTCTCTGAAATTAGTATCTTGTTTCATGACTCGTGATAGAAGAGGGGAGGCTGTCATTCTCATATTAATCATGCATCTAAAGGGAATGAATGTGCCAGGAGGGAAATGCCAAGTTTCCATTGCACAACTGTATCATTCGTTTTACCAGTCTTTTCCATGAATTGGCCTTAGCTGGTCTGCCAGAACCACAAAGCACCTGTTTTTTTTATCCTTAATAATAATTTATCTGTGAGGAAAAGGAAAAGGCAGGCACAGTAGCTATCAGTGTTCCTGCAGCTGAAGAACGTATCTTCCCCTCACTCCCTTCCTTGAAAGCCAGCTATTTTCTGTTTCAGCCTCCCCTTTAAATTAATAACTTGTCAAACCTCTACATCTGACTTGCCTATGCTGAATTGTCCTGGGGTAAATGTTTAACTGTTAAATAGAGAAACTCAGTTTTTGGGTTGGTGTAGTCCCCTGGATCAGGTGCTCTGGAGCTGCAGAGGGATGGCAAGGTTCAAGATCTCTTTTCACATTTGGAAGTTACTGTGATCATTTCAGATCTAAGGGATAAAGATGTTTAGTCAAGGTGTTATTACCTAGCTTGGGCTATCCATGTGCAATAACTAATAGCTCAAAGGGAAGCGCAAAGCCTGGCCCATGGGGAGGAACAGCCTCAGGCACCAGCCCAGGCAGGGCACAACCATCTGGAGAGTGGCTTGGCAGAAAAGGAACTGGGCCTCCTGGTGGGCACCAAGTTGAACATAAGCCAGCCATATCCCCTTTCTCCAAAGAAAGCAAGTGGCATCCTGGGCTGCATTAGGAGGCCTGTTGCCAGCAAATTGAGGGGGGTGATCCTGCTCCACTGTGCAGCACTGGAGAGGCCTCACCTGGAGTCCCGGTCTGGGCTCCCTAGTAAAAGAGAGACATGGACATACCAGAGAGAGTCCAGCAAAGGGTGAGGAAGATTCAGGGGCTGATGCGAAAAGGCTGAGAAAGCTGGGACTGTTCAGCTTAGAGAAGGCTCAAGGGGAAACTTCTCAATGTATACAAATACCTGAAGGGAAAGTGCAAAGAGGACAGAGCCAGGCTCTTTTCAGTGGTGCCCAGTGCCAGGACGAGAGGCAACGGGCACAAACTGAAACATGGGTGGTTCCTTCTGAACATCAAGAAACACATTTGCGCATTTGGGTGGGTGACCAGGTGTTGGCAGAAGGTGCCCAGAGAGGCTGTGGAGTCTCCATCCTTGGATGTATGCAAAAGCCTCTGGGACATGGTTCTGGGCAGTGTTGTCTAGGTGGCTCTGCTTGAGCAGAGGAGTTTGACCAGACGAACCCCGACTGGTACTTTCTTACCTCACCTGTTTTGTGATTCTGTAATAAGCAGAACTGCTGCTAGGAAAGCTGGAATAATGTAGGTTTTGCTTTTTTCTTTTAACAAGGAGTAGAAAGAGTAGGATTAATATGGAGTAATAGTGGTTTATGAGCCATACAAATTAGTGATAATTTAGAGAGTTTAAGCATATTTGTAAGATAAGTGTCAATAGCTTATTGCGAAGAGTAATGATGGTTCAGCTTCACAGAAAGCCAAGTAACTCAGTTGCCTTTGTACCTCTATCATCATCAGAAAAAATCTTGAAGCAAGAACATGTGCAACCCCTCCTAAATGACTTATGAATACAATTATAGGTGGAACACAGGCCTATACTGCCAAATTTTTGCATTTCTGTGTTCTGTTTTGTACTTCGTTGCCAAAAGCTGCTCTTTTACTTTTAGTACCTACATCATCATGTTCTGTCCAAGATTAATGGGTGGTACCTGTGACGGTGAAACTTAATTTGTAGCATGACAACAAAACCAGGTTTTTGTTAACTACAGATCTGTAGAAGAGTACTTGAGAACAAGAAAATTATCTATGCTTTCAGGAAAGTGCTAATTTTTCCTACTTTAAATATTTTGTTTTATTGAGATTTAGTGAAGTTCCTGTCTTTTGTGCGTGACTTTGTGGATATTTTAGATCATTTTATGAGAGAAATATACAATTTTATTTTATTTTCAGCCCAGTAATTTCTGTTGTGAAATTTGGATCTTAAGGGATTGGATCAAAGTTGAGGGGGAGAAACTTCTTACCCGTAGCATACACTGCATTAGCAGCAGCAGCTGTACTGCTTCCTGCTTCTCTGTTCTGCAGGCTGGCAGTGCTCAGACTGTAACCTCATGGTAACCAATGTGCTGAGAAATATTGGTAGAGTAATGCAGCATGACAGAATCTATTTATTTGCCTGCTGTACACATGAATGTTGCTTTATAAGCAACCTTTATCATATGTAGTACTTTTGTTTACTTAACTGGGATATATTACAGGTACCAGTGTCTTCAGAGGAAGAGCCCTTGGCCTTGAGAATGATAGCTTGAAGAAGTATACTTCATATGAAGATGTCTCTGTTAGCCCTGAACTTCAGTGTCTTGATGAAGTGTTTCAGGCGTGTCTGAAAGAACATTCAGTTGTGTCAGTTTAATCTCTGTTAACCGACACTTGATAGGGGATGGTGCTGCGCTTGATTAGATGCTGTATGACCATGCCACTGCCATCTCTATTTAGAGGTATTTTATTAGTGTGGTTTGGGAATTAATATATTAATTTATATATTCATGTATTAATGAGCTAGCATAGAACAGAAAGTAAATTGGACTTCTGGAGGGAGAAGAATATAAATGGATAAAGATTTATCTTACATAGAATTAAGCTGCTGTCACTAGAAATCACTGAGGCTTTTAGCTGAGATTATACAGGGGAAGATGTAGCCTTATTGACATTTTAGACTGACTTTAAGAACAAAAGTTGTAAGTCCTTACTTCAGCAACTTCTAATATGCCTTGTTCTTGGAAAGACAAGAGATCTGTACTACAGAGTTGGGATCATGTTGGTTTTGATGATCTGCATTTTTGAAAAAGAGGATGTTGGCATTGACTTCCTTAATTAATACCTCTTTTTTAATTTTATTTTTTAACATGAGTCATTTCAGACAGGATGAGTGAGTATCAAGATAAGATTATTGGCTTTCTGTTGGTTATATAAAACTGCTACTGGGGGCACTGTTAAAAAGAAAGTAAAGGCCAAATTTGGCCTACTGTATTTCAAAATGAGACTGTCTGGCTTGCTGCAAAGGAACTGTAGCTGTGTGTAGTTTGATGTTGGGGTTTCTGAAACACTTCAGGCATATCAAGTGGAATTGGACATAAACTAGTATCAGTCATTTGTGTAAATCAGTTAACCTAATAAAACTAAAGCAAAATATTTGGATTAGTCTTTGAAAAGAGGCTGAAATAATCTTCTGTTGTGTTTTCACCATACTGGGAAACAGAATTAGATATGCTGTGAACGTAAATTTCATACTTGTTTGGCAGAAGAGTATAGTTATTTGCAAAAGCACCCAAATTATTTGAGTGTGTTTAAAACTTTGGCATAGTAAAGAGATTTTCTGAGCTCTAAACTGTAAAAGTAAATTGTACTTGCTCAAAGCCTACTTGTATCTCCTGTATCAGCACTCAGTTTCTGATACTCTATTGCTGGTGTACGTATCATCTTAGGTGATTTGTTAGGGATATGGATTGGATGTGTATACATGAGAGCAGTTTTCCAAAAAGAATTTGTTTGCAGAACTGTGTGTGTTTTTAAACAATATCCATAATATTTTTATGCTTTCAATAACAGAGTTCCTTAAAAAAGATAAGTTGCAGCTATGATTTAAGTATTTGTTTTTCTTCACAGGATGCTTACACAGAACATATTTTTTCTAAGTCATGGCTCTGTATTTATTATTAATAAAAATACCTGTATTTGTGCTGAAACATTTGATACTCAAAAAATTGCATTATCTTTATACCAAACTTCCCTGAACACTTGTCTTTTTGATAAAGGTTTTTTAGAGAGAGTGTTTATTTTCTTGTTTTTTGTAGCAAATTCTGAAATCGAGGTCTCTGTGTCTGCAAGAAATGTGAGAAGGTTGCTTAGTTTCCAGCGATACCTGAGATCTTCCCGTTTTTTCCGTGGTATCACTGTTCCAAATTCTTCAAACATTTTAGATGATGATTATAATGGACAAGCAAAGGTTGGTTGCTTAATTTTTATTTTTGTAAAGTATGTGTTTTAAAATGCTTGCTAGTATATGTAACTATATCACATTCTAGAAGTGCAACCAAATACAAATTTTAAGCATTTTTTAATGTAATTTTTTTTATGTATGTATTTTTGTGTGTTTATATATATATGTATATATTGTTATGAAATCCAGACAAAATTACATGGTTTGTAGCAAACTCTTCTACTGCTCACAAGTTTACTTGGATGATTTTTATGTGGCTGGTGGGTTTTTTTGGGTTTTCTTTATTTTTTGTGTGTGTTTGCGTGTTTGAGTTTTTTGATTTTTCTTGTTTGTTTGTTTTTGTTTTGGGTTTTTGGGTTGGGTTTTTGTTTGTTTGTTTGGGTTGTTTTTTTAGTTTTTGGGGTTTTTTTGTGTGTTTTTTTGTTTCTTTGTTTTGACTTTTTTTGGGGTTTTTTTGTGTTTTGTTTTTGTTTTGGTTTTTTTGTGCTGTTTGGTTTGGTTTTGGTTTTGTTTGGTTTTGTTTTTTAAAGAACTGGTGAATTAAGGATGCCCTTGAATAATTGAAGAAAAAAATGAAGAAAGGAAAATGTATCTGAATTTAAGACATGTAATGGAGCAATTTGGAGAGCTATTGCATTTCATTTTTAGGCTAACCTCACTAGTGAACAACTGGAAGAGTGACTGCCTAAACTCAATAAAGTGCAGTAAATGGATTTCTCAGGACATGCTTATGCCAAACTGACTTTTTCTTTGGTAGGCAATTCTTCTAGAAGAAAAGGGATAGCTGTAATACACTTGTGCAGCACTAAAGCAGGGAAAGCGGGTGCTGGGAAGAGACGTGGTGCTAAGGGAGCAGCTACCTGGATGAAAGGCTGCTGTATTTGCAACAGAGGATGGATAGTGCTGAGAGGGACTGAGCAGGCAGAGATTATTCAGATTATTCAAGATCCCAAAGGCTGTGTCACTGCATGTAGTGCTTTTTTGTCATCTGACACAGAAAAAAAATATAATATAGCGGATGTATCCATGCTGAACATGATCAGGCTGTGATGTAGAAGAAATCTGATAACCTGGAGGACGGATCTCAAAAATGTACATCTAATTTAATCGTAAAAAGATATTGTTAATGCTCTTGTTTCTTCTGATAGCAGAGTTTTAGCAGCTGGTAGAGAAAAGCTAGAATATATAATTGGATCACAAAACAGCTCTACCAATCTAATGAGAACAGGAGAAGGCAGGAATCTGTTGTAAAATGTGCTGGTAGGGGAAGCAAAGATTGGGGCTGCTCAACTCTGGTGAGGCACCATGTACTGTTTGCTGTTCTTCCTCATCCCTGTTGCAGGAAGAACAGTTGATGTGGAGCAGCTGTGATAAAGATGTGCTAGTTCAGTGAGGTGAGAAGTCAAAAGCCAGGTTCTCAAATTAAAATTCTCATACAATGGCTCAAATCTCTAGTGAATCATTTAGATACTGTTCTGTAAGCAGGGGAAAGAGAGAAAACAAGGTAAAAGACTACACAGAGATTAATTTGCTTGTCTGAATGTACTGTCATTCTGCCATACTATTTCTGATTTGAACCTAATTGTTTTAAATTGTCTTTTGAGAAATTGACTGAAGGTTGCAAGGGGAATCTGCAACCAGTTCTTTCAAGGCACTTCTTGTTTGGTTTTTTCCTTCCAGTCTTTTTATTTGTAAATGTGTGTCTTTTTTCAGTTATCAGACAAATCTAATTATTCTTTTACTACTTTTTTTTTTGTATGTAGAAATTCAAAGGCTTGATCTGTCTCTGAAATCTTAAATACTCCTCCCAGCTACAGGAAGATAGGCATATACTGATTAAAAAATGACAGCTTTTGTGTTTCCTTTCAGTGTATGCTGGAGAAGGTTGGCAACTGGAATTTTGATATTTTTCTTTTTGATAGACTGACAAATGGTGAGTTTACTTTTAGTATTTCATTTGTGTTTTATCTTATAGCATAACTTCACTGTTGCACTTGTGTTGCAGTATGTGATTGCTTGTTCACTAAAAAGCACAGATTTCATCAGGTAGTACTTTTTGATTTGATAGTCTTTAATCTGAGTCCTAGTTTGCCTGGTCACTCCATTAAAATAATGATACTGTCAGTACTGGTAATAATCATTGATTTGTATAAGAGGCCCTTCATGTACTTTATAGGTTGCTGTTCTCTCTTAGTATATTATAGTAGTAATGTGATACAAATTAACAAAGAATTTTATGATCTTGGACTTTTTTTTTCAATTATGGGATGCTGGTAATTTTTATGGTTGTGTCCAAAAGGTCATATATATTGAACAAGTATTTTTCTGGTAAATTTAATGTTAGAGAGAATAGTTTTATTTATTTATAGTGCCATAAGAGGCATGTTGGTGTGAATGCATTATAATTATGACATAGAATACCTGGAGAATTAGGAGTTGAGCAGAGGGAAGCTGCTGTACACATAGCTTGCACAACATAGAAGAAGGAAGAGAACATTATGGTGACTTTTGTGTGCCCATTACAAATAGTGGTAGGAACTACAGAAGTAGTTGGTTAAAAAAAAACCCCAGGTATTGTTATAGGCAGAAAAGAGATCTGTAAATGTGCTGGGAAGGAGGAGGGAGGGCTGCTGCAGTGGGTAGGGTGAAGTTTTGCATTATAATCTCAGCAGTGGCAGCTGGGTTTTGAACGGAATGGAAGGAGGAGATGAGCAAGTCCAACATCACAGCGACATTTGTGCCGGTGTGGGAAGAGAACGGAGGGCAGCTCTCGCAGGTTTTGCAGCAGTCATGCGGAGTAGGTAGCAGAGTTGCAATTAAAGTTGCCAGAACAAGAAATTAAGTTTGAAAAGGAGAATCTGGCACCAAAAGATCCTTTTGTCTTCTGTTTTATTGAAGGGGTGCTTGGCTTAACCAAATGTAAAACTCGTAACCTCACAGTTATATTTAATACAGAAAATGGGTAGAAAAAAATGAAAATAGCAAGGACTTGTAAAAATAGAATTCTTATATAGATAATGATAAACTTTACATAACTGAATGAGAAAAAGCTATGTGTACAAGTGAACATGTAAGCATAGCTTCTTTTGGATTAGTTTATCAAATGGGAGAAATCTGAGGTTGTCCTTCTCATGAGAGCCCTCTCTACCTTTTGTATGTGTTTTTTTCAAATACATTTAAGGTACTACCAGAAGAACATCTATTGTGGAAGCCTTACGATACCACCATCCATTCTGCATCCTAATTAAATTATTTTAGGAGGACATTTTGATCAGGCAGCCTTGTTCTCGAAAGTTTGTAAAGGCAGAATGCTGTATATAAAACTCTGCTGGATGAACTGCCCTGGATGAGTCTCTATGAAAGAATTTCCCCAGTAAATGTTGTTCCAAGAATTGCGTATTTCATTGTGAGGAAGTGGCATGTACATGAGAATACATTAATTCTAGCCTAGTAATAAGCTTGATTTAGAAGAAATTTTTGTCTTTTTGTACCTCAGTTTCTGTCTGTGCTAGGTTCTATAATGCTAAATTGAAGATTGTCAGCCATGACATTGTTTGCAGACCAAATAGTGCACAAGCTATTTCAAAAAACATTGCAGACTATTTCTCTGTCTCTTACAGTTTTACTTATTTTACCACTGCAAAAGATTATAATAAAGCTATGAGTAGGCAAAATACATTATAAGCTTGTAATATTATACATTTTTTGTAGACTTCTGGGTGAAATAAGAAGTCCAGCAAAATGTATGATGAAAATGAGAGATAGCATATTTGCAATGTGCACTAATCAATAGTGTTGTCTAGCTTTTCTCTTTGCCTGATTATATTTTGTATATGTGTTTGTGATATGTTGTATAAATATAATTATAAAATTGAATGTCATTGTAATGGGTTTGCATGTTGAAACAGGTTGGTTTTTTAATGTTCAGTGACATTTACTTGCTATCAGTTGCCATTGGACAGTTGGTGGATGCATTACAATTAAGTAAAACCAATGGTGATTACTAGAGACAGCTATTGGAAACTTGTCATGCAGTAAGATTTAAATATTTATCATGAATTGGTGTAGAAAAATTTGCTTGTATAATTTTTGTGATCAATTTGTTTGAAATAATACATTTCTTATGGCAGAGTCACTGATTTCATGGCTTCAAATGAATTAGTATTTTCATCTTATTTTCAGGAAACAGTCTAGTCAGCTTAACCTTTCATCTGTTTAATCTACATGGACTAATTGAACACTTCCAGTTAGATACGATGAAACTTCGTAGATTTTTGGGTAAATACAGCTTTTTATTTTGATGAATATTGCTGTTTATCTGCATTTTTATACCTTAACTGAAGTCCTGGTTGTAGTTTGGCAATAAGGTTTGAAGGGTACTGATGCAGTCTACATTGTGCAGTGATTTAAATTACATTAATTGAGACGATCTCTCAAAGTTTTTATGAGTATAGAATTTTCCATGTTAAATCCAAACAAGTATTAACGAGTTTAATAGTTTCATAGCTGATGCTGTATTCTATTTATCAAGTCTATTTAATAGCTATTAAACAATCAGGAATATATGTGACATTGTGTGAAATTTGTATTGGGAAAGATTAGCCAACTCCTTTCTTTGTTCTGATTTTCAGTTCTGTATTGATCTTTACTTTTTCTAGTGATACAGTTTCCTAACTGTATGGAATGTGTCAACTTGGCCATACTTTCTGGTGCCAATTTGGTGTTACCTCTGGCTTGCTCAAATTCCCCGACAAGTAAGCACTGTACTGTGGACATAGTTTCTCCCTAGACAGAGTACAGGACAATTTTAGTTGAATGTTTGGGTCTGTGTCACTGGAATGCATCTTTGGAAAGAATTGTGAATACAACGTAGAATATTCAAACCAAGTGGTACATTCACTCGACAGAGCTGTTTGCATCCCAATACCACAGACAGGTGCTGGTATGAGACCTCCTTCCTTTGGTGCTTCTGTGACAGTATCTTTAATTTTGTGAAGTGGGATGATTGTTTTAACTGCACAGGAGAAACAAGTTTCTGGTCCCTTTTAGCAGGCTTTCACAATTTCAGAGAAAACAATTCTGTGGTTACAAAGCTTGCCACTTAACAAGGGAGAAATCATATTTGGAAGGTTTTTCTCCCCTTCCAAATAAGAGAATGTTTTTGTTTTTGTAATTTAGTTCTCTTTCAGCTTAAAAAATCAGTTCTGTCTTGCATTTCATGCTTTAAAGTGGACTTAATTTTCTCCAGTTTCAGAAATGTTAATCAGCTGACCTTAATGACTGATATGTTGGTATGTGAGGGAAATGATTATAGAAATCTGTTTTAAAGCTGCTCGAGTTCTAACTGAATGTGTTTTGTCTTTCTCATCTGGTTAGTTGAAATTATGCAAATGATAATACTTGAAAGGAAAGACCAGTTAGAAATGACTGGATTAGTTGACTGGTTATCAAAAGATGAGAGTTTTCACTACATATGACTACTCAGTCATAATCCACTAAAATGAGATTGGACTTCGAAAAAGGCAAAATCTATTCTAAATTTGAAATTCACCACCTTTCCCTTTTCGTTAATGCCTTCTACTTAATATTAGTAAAAAGCTCTGTCTCAGTCCATTGTAAAATCAAGGAACTTTTCTTCGAAATACAGCTTCTTAGCATGAACACAATTCATTCTTTTCTTTTGCTACCTCTTACACTCTAATCCATAGTAACCTGAAGATCAAATTCCAGAAGTCTAGGACAGCTCAAATGGTCCCGTGCCACACAAAATTCACATTATGTGAGAATCTACTGGAATATTTTTAAGTAGAGAAATCTGATTTTAGTCCCCTGTAGGATCTCAACTTTTTTTTTGTGTATGTGTGTAAATACACACACAAACACACGCACGCGCATGCACACATGGTTTTTCAGTGATATCCATCAGCCACTTGGAGATCTGCATCTTCCTACTGTGTCTTTACAGATTCTTATTCCAGACCTGAACAGGGGGAGAGAAAATGCGAAGTACTACATGCCTGAAAACAGGGTTGTTGTGCTATTCCAGTTCTGGCAAGCTGTGGTCAAAATGCTGACCTAGGTCTGCTTTAATAAAATAAGGAAGTTAGGAAAATTTCAGAGTTCAGGTAGCTGGATCAGCCTGTGAAGCCACAAAAAAATTAAGAAGAAAGCCAGGGATATATGCATTCATGCACTTGATGTGAGGGATAGGTGGGAGAGAGTACTACTGCAGGTTAATAAAGCCCAAAGACATTTATATTGATTTTCATTATTTTTCATATGAGCTGTCAGTTATGCATTGAATACTATTGAGATTACATGGTGGTGACAGTATTTTGACTTTTCATGAACCACAGCTCTTTACAAATACCATGTCAGTAATGCTGTAGCATTACAATCACAATTACATGGATCCTTTGGGCTTGTAAACTGAGTAGAAAAGAGGCTTGTGGGCATGTTTGTTTGGTGGGACTGACAGACTGTAGTCAGACAGGAAAATGTTCTTTTGAGGTTTGCTTGGAAGAACTAATGTGTTGTGTCAGGCAAAACTCCAGAATATAGTTTGATTGCTGTACTTTAGGTCTTCTTCCTCTCCATTCTTTTTAACATTTTAGTTTTTTCATTCCCTATACTTGAGCTAAGGTTGATGCCCTTTAAAGAACTCTACTTATAATTTTCAAAGACAGCCAGGAAGATGGAGGAAAGAGGAGGAAAGCAAAGAAGAAGTTAAACAGGGAATATGGAATCTAGGTGTAGTTAGTCAGAGCATCATCTAAATGTGATTCTTTTCTAAATTGCATATGGGCTTAAATTTGCCTGAGTACAAGTATGACAAGATGCCTAAAAATATATAGAGATGGTTTTCCATGACCACTTTCCTGAATGGGAGAGAAAAGCACTTCATATGACAGGAAAGCAGTGCTTAATTCCTCTAAAATCCTGTCTGTTTTCAGGTCATGATATGAAGTAATCCTAATGGTTTGGTAAATAGCTTAATTTTCATTTTGTATTCAGTGTTGCCTTTCTATTCAGACAGATTGTCAAAGACAGCCTTCCCTGGGAAGTTCTCACAGTCAGAATATCTCAGATTATATATTGATTTCAAGTTGTTCAATTTTTGCTCTGAGGTGACGTTACATGTAGTTGATTTCCTTTAGCAAACACTGTTTCTTCGCATAAAAATCTTACAGCTGCATTGTGGTTCAGCTCACGATTTATTGACTGTGATGCTTTTATGTGTATGTAACTCGTGATATTGCATATTTCTGTGCCTAATAGGGGCATATAAAATGGTTCTTGAAAAAATTGCAATTTTATTTAAACTTGGATGTTTGTTATTTTCCTGCAGTTATGGTTCAAGAAGATTATCACAGTCAAAATCCTTATCATAATGCAGTTCATGCTGCTGATGTGACTCAGGCCATGCACTGTTACTTAAAAGAGCCCAAGGTAAGGGAGCATTCTCACTTTTACATCGCTCATACACAAAGGAATATGTGTGTTTGTGTGTATATGCATATGAATGGATTGTGTGCACATATCACAGAATCATTTAGGTTGGAAAAGACCTCTGAGATCGAGTCCAACCTGTGACTGACCACCACCTTGTCTACCAGACCATGGCACTGAGTGCCACATCCAGTCTTTCCTTAAACACCTCCAGGGGCAGTGACCCCACCACCTCCCTGGGCAGCCCATTCCAGTGTCTAATCACCCTTTTTGTGAAGAAATTCTTCCTAATGTCCAACCTAAACCTCCCCTGGCACAGCTTTAGACTGTGTCCTGTATGCTGTTGCTGGTTGCCTGGGAGAAGAAGCCAAACCCCACCTGGCTACAACCTCTTTTCAGGCAGTTGTAGAGAGCAGTAAGGTCATATATCTATATATATACATACATGCATACATATATGTGTATATGCACATACAGGTTTTATTAAAAGTAAAGAAACTTAAGAACCCAACAAGAAACACTTTGAAACTATCTTGCTCTCCTTGTTGCTGAGGCTGTGGGTTCACACTTAGCAGTATGCTTTTCTTTTTTTCCCCCTTCTGAGCTGACCTTGTCTTTTGTGTGACCTCCTGTTGAACCAGAGCAGGGAATTAAAGTTGTAGCTGTTTAACAGTGCTGTGCCCCAAGACATTTATATAGAATTGCAGCCTGAGTCAGTGCTGGCAACAATAAACCTGTGTACTTGTCATCTGGGGTGGTGTTTTTTCCCTCCATAAACTACCATTACCCTTGCTTTGCTCATCTTTGCTGTTACTGAATAGTTTGCTTCTACCAGAGGCAGTTCATAGCAATACATCAGGAGTTCTCTTTGGCCATTCTTTTTAAGAAAGGGTAGAGTGACAGACCTCAAGGAGCTAAACTAACTGAGCATTTGTTCCTCACTACTTGGGCTGCTGTCAGGCTGCTGTAAGTGATGTCTTGGTCAATTTCAGGGCAAAGTCCTGTCCTTCTGTATTAAATTGAAAGCTGTAGTGCTCTGTAGCTAATGAGAAGTTATCTAACTTGATGCAGATTATCACCAGTCTTGTATTCCCTTGAATAGCATAGCTCCTTATTCTGCTTCTGAGATAAAAACAAGTTTTGGCTCCATAAAGCCTTTTTCAGAGGCTCTTTGCCCACTCCTCCCACTCAGTTTCTCAGTGCTGCTCTCAGACCAATTGGTGCCGTGAGCCAGATCAGAGCTGATACATGATGAGATTTTTATGGCATTCAGTTTGGAAGCTCTGAGCACTTTTTATTTAATACTCGTGATGGAAGTTTTGTAATGCTTCAGATACAAGTATAGACTTTGTATTTTTAGTAACATATACAGCTATAGTTCAGTGTACTGGACTACAGCTCTGTTGCACCAAGGTGCATTATAAACATGTGAGGTGTGATAGATGGCAAATACAACAGGGAACATAAACTTCTGTCCTTGAAGGGTGTTTGCTGCATTTCACCTTTATATGGACAGAACTGTCCTCTCTGTTTTAGTGCAAACTAGACTTTATTACTGAGTTTAAATTTTCAAACCTCTCAATCACGAGTAGGAACAGCTATGAACAATGAAAATAAGTCCAGGTAGATGCATGCTGAGTTAATTGACATGCACATTGAAAATATTTGTGGCAGATTTTCCTCCTTTGGTTGTGTTCCTGGTAGACCTGAAACACAATTTTGCATTAAGAGTAGAAATACATTCTAAATGGTTCTAAGTCTTCCAGAGCATTAGTTTCTTCCTCTTAGGAGGAGAGGTTTTCATGCTTCTTAAAATACAGTATGAATTTAAAGCAGAATAGACACATACAAATGGACTTGTCATATATCTATATAAGCTAATTTAAGAATTTGCTGCTTTTATGGGGTCTAGTTAGGAATAGTGCTTCATTACCAGACACAAAGGATTTTGTGTGCTGGCATTTTTTAAGAGTGAACCTTTCTATTCAGAAAGAATAATGCTTAAACCATTGTTGAAATTTTGTAGCTTTTTGGGGGGGAAATACTGTGAAAAGTCAGTGGAATGTTAATTTTACATCTTTGAAATTTTCTCCAAATTTCTATTGGCTGTTAATTATTAAAAACCAAAAATGCAACAGTCATGCACTTTTTCTAAGGCCATATTGCATTACTAACATTTGTTGGTTTTGCTTTGCAGCTTTCCAAATCTTTAACTCCATGGGATGTTCTGCTCAGTTTAATAGCAGCTGCCACACATGATTTGGATCACCCAGGCGTTAACCAACCTTTCCTAATTAAAACAAATCATTATTTAGCGACTTTATATAAGGTAAGGATAAAATCAGTTGTTTTATTAAAACCAGGTTTGGAGAGGAGTATAGGAAAGGAGTATAAATTGTGATGTGTTTAGCTAGTGGTAGGACTGAATCCAGACATTGTTTCGATGTCACTGGGATTAAAAAAAGTGCAAATTAACAAAGTATTCAGGATTTGTGAGTTTCAACCTCCTTGGGAAAAACAAAAAAGGAAAGAAAAAATATAACTAAAACCCTAAAACACAAAATTGTCTGGTGCTGCTCTTGGTATATCACTCTTCAGCATAAGAAAAAGGCATTGACTGATATGTGTTATTCCCTTTTAATTCACAGAATACCTCAGTATTAGAGAACCATCACTGGAGATCGGCAGTGGGGTTGCTGAGAGAATCTGGTTTATTTGCACATATGTCATTAGAAAACAGGTATGTTTATACCAAATAGTATAGATTAGTTTGAGATGCAAGCAATCTGTCACTTAGCTAAGACAGCCCTGCAAAAAAAGGTAAGTTATTGCGTGGCAGTTTTGAGTACAAAATGCAGAGATCTATTCTAAGAATTCCTGGATACTGTGCTGGTAGAGTAGAGCAGTTCATGGTGCAACGTGATATTTGGAAAATAACATTTATTGCGAGCACATTGAAGAAGTGTATTCACGTAGTCAAGCACCTGTTCAGATTAAACTTGGCAGTCTTTTCTCGTTCTGCCACCACAACTGTAGTTTAAAATAGACCATCTTCACCTACTCTTAACAAGAAATAATCTTGAGACAATCAGTTCGTGCATTTTTAAGAAAAAAAAAAAGGGAGGGGGAGGAAAAAAGCTAAAAACAGTTTTAGTCTTCTTGAAAGCTGCCAATGAAATATCCTGATATTTCTGTGAATGTTGCAAGAATTTTTCAGCAAAAGAAAACAAACAGCTCAGCAAAAATGGTTATTGTAAAGCTCGTATTTGTATAATAATAAATATGATAAAAAGACATGTAAATCTAGTGATGACGGTTGTTCTTAATTGCTATGCTTTTGACTGTTTGGTGTCACTAATTTCAGGCAGCTGATGGAGAGCCAGATAGGTGATCTCATTCTTGCCACAGACATCAGTCAACAAAATGAGTATCTGTCCATGTTTCGATCCCATTTGGATAGAGGAGATCTATGTTTAGAGAACGCGAACCATCGTCACTTCATTTTACAGGTGATCTTGCTCGTCATATTTTTGAAAACAGCACTTTAGTGTAAAAACTAATTTACTTAAAAATGCTAAGTACTACTTCTGCCAGGCTTTCTCCTCCTTTCAAAATGGAGCAGAACTATCTTTTAGTCTTTCGTTACAAAAATGTTGTTCCCTCCAATTCCCACACCCAGCACTTTTCCCAGGTGATGGTGTGTGTTTGTGAGTCTGATAACAGAGCTGCTTAAGCGAGGTGTTTCCAAGACAAGGTTTAGCTCTTCTAACGACTCCATTGCAGCCTCAGAACTGTGAAATGCTTTGTCAGAATGTATTTTGGGGAAGGAAAGCACTGCTGTTGTGAATCATTGTGCAGTTATGCTAGTGTGCTTTAGCAAACTTTAAAAACAAAAGCCTTGAGAATCTTTTTAGGTTTTTAGGCATTTTCTTACTAGGTTCATATTGTGGGCTGTAAGAGAAAGTGGACAAACAGATGAGAAGTTCTGTCTTGTGCAAACCATTGCTAAAAATACAAGCTTGAGAGCCAGAAATGGAAAACACTGCTTGCTTGCTTTGATGTTTCTGAATTTATTTTTGGCTCCTGTACCAGTGAGTATACTAAATATAGTGGCCCTGAAATACTTTGAGTTGACTGAATTTCCATATTACTCAGGGATGATCATGAGATCTCACAGTCCCCTGAGTGTTTTTTAAATATTACAGAACATAACTTTGGAGCACAAATGGTAGGTAGGTTTGTTATTCACAAAACCTAAAATAATCTGCTATCAGGAATTAAGTAATTACAGGCATTTCTGTTGAAGGAAGGTGATCTAACACTGTGTGTTAACTTGTTAGATGGCTTTGAAGTGTGCAGATATTTGTAACCCCTGTCGGACGTGGGAGCTGAGCAAGCAGTGGAGTGAAAAAGTAACGGAGGAGTTCTTCCATCAAGGCAAGTAAGGGTAGAAGTATCTGTTGGTATATAATGTATTTAGTGTGGAGAGAGCATCCATGAGCCCTCATCCATTTATATTTAGGGCTAATGGAGATGTACAGTGCAGTATGGGATTTTTTTACTTTCATGGGTTGTGTTTCCTGCAAAAGGTCAGAGTTGCTAAAACTCAGCAGAGAATCTGCTTAGAATCTGAAACTAGAATGGCAGGTGCAATACATCCTTCAGCTGAAAGGAGCTTCAGATTAATACATATGGCCTCTTTAAAATTGCCCTAGTGGTTTCAGCAAATTATGGAGTATGTTTATCATGTGTCTTCAATATTTAAACTTCAGCTGTGAGGCCTGTTGGTAAGCAAGTAAGAGCCAGGGAGATTTTTAGTTACCCTGTGGTTTAGACTACTTATGTACGCAGTTAATAAAGCTTCTAAGTGACAAATGGAGTGAATTTTCTCCATTATTATTAAATTGTTTTAATAATAAAATTAAGGCTAGTTTGGCTGATTTGAGACCTGCTAATTTGCATGTGAATATGGTAAATGGGGAACAGACGGCTTTATTTGGTGCTAATCATGTGAGACTTAATCTTAGATAAAGGTGATGGGGAAGCAGAAACACAAATTGCCTTTATCGAGAAATTTCTGAAGGCTAATCTATGCTCTTCCATATTGCTCAGGGGGGATTCATTTGTCATTTCTGTGACAGTGTAGGATGTTTTGCAAGAAAGAGGATGTTAATCCTTCAGGAAACCTGTGGTTCCATGGGGTTTCTGTAATTGTTGTTCGATGAAAAATACAAAGTATTTGAATACAGTAGTTGTAAGTACTGTTAGTCTGACAGATCTACTTTTTTTGGGAGATGGGAAGAGAAGTAAATACATTCTACCAGCTGCAAGGTACTATCCTTGTTAACCAACCTGCACAGCTCACTTCTGTTAGTGTTTGACTTGGTTGGAACTTGATTTAATGGTTGCATTATACTTTTGTTTCTTTAGGTGATATCGAAAAAAAATATCACTTGGGTGTGAGTCCACTTTGTGACCGACAGACAGAAACTATTGCCAACATCCAGATTGGTAACTGCAATCCAGTTTATTTTAGTAGATTTCTTTCAGGATGCAATTTGAAAAAAAGCACCTTTTGGACACATTTCCTAGAGGCTGAAC
Source organism: Rhagologus leucostigma (assembly GCA_013397725.1). NCBI lineage: Eukaryota > Metazoa > Chordata > Aves > Passeriformes > Rhagologus > Rhagologus leucostigma. The sequence goes on along the minus strand of VZTD01003429.1, from coordinate 544,522 downwards.
ATGCTCTGTGTGCGTGTGGCAGCACTTTATAATAAAGAGCAATTTTATTTTTATTTGCTATATAATATTTCTTGAATTGTTTACAAGTGGTGCTCTACTGACAGTCCTGGAGCCCCTCTGTTTCCTCACAAAGCAGGTACAGTGTGGGAGGCAGCTGTCTGACTTCTCCCACGCTGCTGCCCAGAACTTTCTTCATCTGGGAAAGAGGAAATTTTGGGAAGAGGACTGTCCCTTCCCCTTGCCATGTGGTCTCAGGTGCCTTTTGCAGCGAGCTTGCCACAACTGGGCCTGCTGGGTTCAGCTTTTTGGAATGTCAGCATTCCCTTAAAGTGCAGCCTTTAAGTAGTGGGGTGGGCAGAGATGTGATGGAGAATGGTGGGATAGCCATTATATTAATAGTTTTTGCTAACCTGACTTGGATTTAAATAGCAAAATGTCTTTTTATAGTTATTTTTAATAAAAGTTGCTTATGTAGGTTAAGTGGGACTGAGTTAAAAGCATAGTAAAGAAAAGAATAAATTTAACTACAAACACAGTATGAATTAATGCTTTAGATTGACACAAAAGCTGATGTGTTCAATCAGCTGCCCTGTTTTAATTTAGAATGCTAGGAAATCATATATTTCTTTAATTAAAAGACTCAATTTTGGCCATCTTACTATTGAATTTTTGTTTGGAAATAGACATTACAAATAAATGAACATGTGCATACACACCAACAAGAACATCAATATGTTGTTTTGTGGCCTTGTTTAAAAATTTGCTATAATTTGCTTTTTAAAATATTTTTAGTCACCTTAATATTGGGAAAATAATACATGCTTTTTTTCTCCCCATGTAGTATAGTTCAGACACTCTATGGGGTGATACAAAATCTTTCAGAAATTTAGGTTTTCTAAATTGTGTGACTTAGTTGCTGATGTTTAGATTTCTCTCCCCCTCCAAACTGTCCAGTATTTGTCTTCATTTGGTCATTGCTGTGAAAGAAAGGTTAATTTGTAATGCAGCGTATTGCTGTTCTTCTGACTGATTAGTAAAATCTTTCACATTTTGAGAGATTTTTTGTGTAAAGATGCCCTAAATATTGAAATGAATGTTTAAATGCACATTGGAGAATAGTAGTTTGACAATTTATTTTTTGCTACTAAATTCTATTTAAAATACTTGGTTTGAAAAATATTTTAATTTTTCTCTGTATTTTTTTTTAATTTCATCTGCGTCTGTTTGATTTTGAAGGTTTTATGACTTACTTAGTGGAACCACTGTTTGGGGAATGGGCCCGCTTTTCCAACACCAGGCTGTCACAGACAATGCTTGGCCACCTGGGACTGAACAAGGCAAGCTGGAAGGGAGTGCAGAGGGAACAGTCTGGCAGCGGTGACGATGTCGACCCCACTTTTGAGGAAATGGACTCAGACATTTTACCTCAGGAACCTCGATTGTCCTGACCTCAATCTCCATGACAAAACTGCCTCTTCCCTCGATATCTGCACGGTTGGATTAAAGGAGACACATGCCAGCCCAAGGTTTTGGTAAAACGGTAAAATGATGCCAGCATTATTTATTTCCGAGTTTTCCTTTGACACAGACCATTTGACCCAGAATTTTTTTAAGCCGCCAGATCTGAACATAGAGCAATATGCACCCGCCTCAGTTGGTTGTCGTTCGGAACCTCGAATATGCAAAGCACAGCAGTGACTGAGCCTTGGAGCAACGGGACGAAAGCTTCATTGTGCCCTGTGGCTTTGGTTTTCTCATGATATTTGGAATACGGTCTTCAAATCTAAGACTTGACATGGATTGTTCCACTCCCTTGGAATTTAGCAAGACTTGCATAAATGTGTTCAAAGCATACCTTCCACTCAGTCCCTGTTTTAATACGGAAATGTGAAGTGCCCATCCTCTGCTGCCTCTGGCAAGACTTGATGTTTACAAATGTACTCTGAAACTATCGGTTCTAGACTTGACCTTTGCGCATGGCTGTGAAGGAACCACTAACTTGGGTTTTTTGCTTTTTTAAAAGAAAAAGATCAAATCTGAGACTGCAGCTCTTGTTTCTTTGGATGCCAGAAAAGCCTCCCATTTGCCATAATTTTGTTTGTGCACTGGGAACTGAGCATTCATCATAGAGCACAGCCAAGCTTTACTCCAGTGCTATATGGGAATGCAATTTTTTAACGGCGAAAAAACACTTCTGAATCTGGGAAGGGAAGGGGTGGGGGGGGAAGCGTCCGAACTGCATTGCGATTCTGCAGTGGGAACATCGCATGTTGTTCTCACTATTGTACACTTGAACTGCACATGCAAGAAAAAGGTGGAATGTCTAAACACCATAATCAGCTCAGGGTATTTGCCAATCTGAAATAAAGTGGGATGGGAAGCGTGTCCTTCAGAACAAGGGTACAAATGCCCCTTTCGCTGCAGCGTGTGTGTATGTGTGGGTGTGTGAGTACGTTTGGGACAGGGGAGGGTGGGAGGGCTCGGGGAAGGGTTTGAACGGCAACATTTTTTTTTTGTTTGTTTGTTTTTTTTGGTTTTTTTTGTTGTTTTTTTAATTTATTCTTTTAGAATGTGACAATTTCATGAACAGCCACACTGGGGAGGAAACTGTAACAAATTGCTACAGATGCCTTAAACTATGCACAAAGCTAAGTGACCAAATTTGTTTTTGATTTGAAAAAAAAATAATAAAAAGTGCATTGTTTACGTATTCCTCCCTCTACTGAAACATAACCCACTGATGGGTTTTTGATGGGAAAAGGAGAAAATGTTTTTTAGGACAAAATTAAAGGACTAATTTTAAACTTAAAACATTCCATTTTTGTAATTTGTTTTACATTGTTTTAAGTACAGTAAGCACAACTGTAATCTAGTTTGAGAAACTGGTGCTTTCTTTTAGTTCATTTGTATTTCCCTGTTATTATTGTAAAAGACTGTTTATTAATTCTGTTTACAGTTTGTTGCAACAGCCATTTTTGGAAGAGAGCTTCAGCGTAAAGCCATTTGTAAAGGCTTTGCCATATTCATTTTAATATGTGCCTGTTGCTGTTAACTTTTAATTAATAAAACAAAATCTTTTCACATTATGCTCCTGTACATTTAAGTTATGACTGAGTCCAGCGTTGTGGAAAGGTAGCTAAAGTTGCAGTCAGCTTCCACTGTAAAACTAAGCCAACTTTTGGATTTGAAAATACTAGTCCTCGTATGCCAAAATTTATTGCCTCTTGGAGCTTGGCCTTTTACTGTTTGAAAAGCAAATCCTGACTTACCTGATTGTTTCCCTTCTAAAACTGTTTATTATTCTTTCATGTTCCCTGAAGTAGTATCATTAATCTCAAAGTGGCCATGTTTAAAGAAATAAATTTCTAATGAAACCATTCTTTCGAGCCTGTGTCAACTTCCTTCGCTGTCAGTGCAAGTTCTTGCTGTTGTCTGACTCCAACAGGGAAGGATCAGATGGGACAATGAGATCTGGTTGTACTTTGCAGGAACAGAAGAGCCGTTTTTAACAGGGTGCCTTTGAAAGGGTGGTCAAAGCTGGGAGAACACAGAGGTAAGGACTGTGTGTGAGTAACTTACTACAGAGAAACTGCAGAGAAACTTACTACAGAGAAACATTTAACTGGGTTAAATGTGGAAAAGTACTGATTCCTCCTGGACCTTTTTGAATGAAACATATGCCAAGCCTGCAGCTATTTTCAAAATGACCACTAAAATCAGTATCTGATGATGCCTTCTGTGACACATTTGTAAAAAATGAACTTGGTTTAAAGAGCATCAACTGCACTTGTTTTGCTACTTGTTTCAGGCCTATGTTAACATGTCATTTTAATGAAAATTGAGGTTAATGATTTTACAAATAGGTATATAGAGTACTCCAATGCAGTGTTTATAAACAGCCTGTGATTTTTAACACTGTGCAAACTTGCCGTCTTTTGCTCTGACAGGACCCAGAGCAGCTCGTCAAAGTGTAAAATACTAGTAGAGTGGTTTTGTTCTAAGCCACCCTTCCTGGAAAGGGGTCTCTTGTCTTTTCCTACCAGACTGGATTTAGAAAGACTGGTTCTAATCCCACCTCCTCATGTATCTGGAAGTGTCTGTCACTGGACTTGAATTAAAGGAAAAAATAATGCATTTTCTTGACCATGCTGTGGCTGGAAGTGCTGTCTACAAATCTACACCGAACTTTAACATTCCTGCAGCTTCCGCCTTTTCACGTGAGAGTCGAGAGCCCAGAGGTGCCAGGCACAGGGCCTAGAGCCCCACAGCCACTAACAGCCCATGGAGCCCAGAAACATGCTGGGGAAGGGGGCCAGCCCCCCCCCCAACTGTTCCAGTTGACAGATCTGCTCCCTGCACTGTTCTGTACACAGACAGACACAAACAGACCTCAGCTTATGTCTAAGGCCTCTGTCCAGCCTTCATGGATGGCCTTAGTTTGAGCACTTGAGGTGTTTTTCTGTGGGCAGTGGCATTGTGGGTAAATTCAAGTAAAAAGATACAAATTAAGGTACAGTATAAAATAAGTTATTTGATGGCAACTTTGTGATTTTATTTTCTTGCAGAGATGACAATTTCTTTTGCAGTAATTTTAGATCACTGCTAAAGCTCACTCCATTTCTGGTGCTGGATATCCCAGTTCAGATGGGCAGTGTCTGGCTTGAGTGTTTCTCATGCTTTAGCCCTGTAATAGATCAAGTGACATCCTGAATTTTACAAGTTACTGATTTAACTGGACTGCCAGAGGAACTGAGTGTAACAGGGGATGTAGAGGCTGTTGAACAAGTACCTTCCTGCTATCTTTGTGGGGAGGCATAAACTTCCCACTGGTTCCTGAGAACCTTCTTTTGTTGTTTGTTTAACCAGTGTGCAACTGAATTAACAGTGTGGGGACCCTACTGTTACTCCTGCTGCACAGCAAGGTAAGCAACCCAGCCCTGGAGGAGACGCAAGGAAGCTGTCACTACACTGACTTACAGTCACCGTAACAGAATGTAAACTTGGCTTATTGTGGCTGCTATCCTTTGTAGAGTACCACAAATCAAATATGCCATGTTTATTTTATCTGCTTTTAATCTTATACAGTGGCAATAGAGCATAAAATACAAAACTTAAAACCAAAGTTTACTTTCACAAAGGTGTTTTAAAGGCACTTAAAAGGACTCAAGGATTCAGTGACCCATCAGTAGGACTGATGGCAGAGCACTTCGGAAGGAAAACGTACATATTAACACCATTTCAAGTTCCACACCATAAAAAAAAAGCTCCTCCATGTACAACCTACATTCCAGTTATGAGCAGCAAAGCTTCTCCATCTTCAGTAACCTTGTCAGAGCCATTCAGCTGTCTCTATAAAGAAGTGCTGCTTTTGTCTTTTCCTAGAAAACAGAAGCTCCCAGAGGCAGTTGTACTTGTCCCAGTAGCCAGGATCAGCTTAGAGCACCAAAAATACCCAGGCTCAGCTTTTTCAATGCTCATCCATGGTCAGAGCAAACCATGGCTTTGTTTCAGTGTGCAGCGAAACTGCAGCTCTTGGTTCCTGAACAGCTTTTTTCACCCTAACTTGTCCTTTTAGCTTGAGCCTTTCTACCCCTGTGGCTGGAGACATGAGCCCAGGTGGTTGGTACAGGTCTGGCAGGAAATAGCAGCTGCACGAAGGCCCCAGAAGGGCTTCCCCTGGAAAATGGGTTATAGGCAACAGCTTATCCCATCTCTTCCCTGCAAACAGGGCCTCGAGGGCTTGTGCAAGCCCCATCTGCCAGAAACACACCCAGAGAGCCAAGACAGCTGGGGAGAAGGTGTCCATGAGCATCCTCTAGAGCAGCAGAGATGAGCTGCTTTTGGCAACTTGCACCCCACAGTACTCTGTACCTTTGTTTTCTTATCTACACCACTTTACGCTAATTAACACATACTCTTATTTTACTCTGCTGTTATCTACTGACTGTTTCGAATTCCCTTGACTACCTATTTGCAGAGGCTCCCACAGCATGATTTTACTCTTTATAATGGCCACAGGATGATGCAAGCAGGTTTTACTCTCTTACCCTTGCAAGCTCAGCTGACACAAACGATAAACACTGCACAAAAATGTACTACTATGTAAAATTTAGGTGACCTCTGCAGCAGGTTCAAGTTTTCATTTTGTTTCAGTAAGAAGCAGAGCACCTCCAGGTTTTCTTTGGGCTAAAAATTTGCTACAGTTAAGTTTCAAAGAAAGACTTCAACATGAAGATTTCAGTATCAAATTACACACTGTAGTGCAAATTATAGGTAGAGCTCACATAAAACTGATATTAACTTAAGGGTCTATCACCATCATTAATAACATGTACACAAATTTTTAAGGTGGTCAGTTATGCAAAAACAATGTTGTATATATAACTTAGTGTTAATAAACTAAACCCATCACATAAATCTGAGTGGAAAGCCAGGCCTGAATACAAAATTAATACCTGAGTATAATGGTCCAATTTATTGCCCTTGATAAATCACATACATAAAAACGTTTAGTGCCTCATTTCTACATTTCACACTAGGTCTTTCTGTGCTGTAAGAAAGAGACCTCTCAGTACTAGTGCTATTTGCAACATAAAATATTTTATACAAAGCAGCTTAACAGTCTTTTGCATAATAATTTTAACACTAAGATTTTTCAATTAAAGTCTTCATTTTTCCTGTAGACTTCAGCATGTGTGGTCCAAACTGGAAAGAAAACCAGAAACATGTTCAGATTGCTTTCAACAGAACCCTTGTTGAACTACCATCTATCCAAGCAGTAAAAGCAGAACTTGGGCAAAAATAATTTCCTTTATCACCCTGCTTCTCCGCATGTGGATGTCACCAAGTAAAGGGAAACTTGTGTTAGCAACAGCTGAAACCGCTCAGAGGAGGGAGCCAACGACCTGCTGGAGCAGGACAGGAGGCAGTTCACTCTACCACAATAAACAAGGAGATAGATGCAGTTATCTTTACACACTGGCAACCCGCTGCTCTAGCAGCAGTTTAACAGTACTTCTGTTCTTACTCTACCCTGCTTACAAAGATCCCACACAAGCCTGATCTAACAAAGTTAGATACCGGTAAGTAACTGATGGACAGATTTTATTAGCTCATTATGGATCAACATTCTATCATTTAACAAAAACCTTCCATTTTCTTAGCTGTTGAGTACTTGATGATCCTTGACCTCAAATGGTGGACTGTAAATTTCAAAACTGGAAAGTCACGAAAAAACCCTGTGTGAATAAATATTGCCAATTCATGTTCTTTTCCTTAATGCACCAGAGATGCTGAGGAAATGTGATTAATTCTTGGGAAACATCTAGCCTTTTAGTTAAAAAGAACAGCCTGAACAGTACCGAAATATACCCTTAGAGGCCAAAAGGCAAGTAAGTCAACATTAATTAGCTGAAGTACTCAAAAGTCCTGAGATCTGTGGCATGGAGATGTTATTTTCCTTAAAACTTAATTCAGAGCATAGCCAGCATTTGGAGTTTCATGTGCATTTTTTCAATCGCACAAACAAAAAAAACCTCTTTACTCTTCCTCTCTGGTTCCATAGCACAAAGCTTCAAGGACTGCTGACAAACAAAACTGATCTGTACCAGGCTGGTTTTTCAGTAAGTGCATATTGCTAGAGACTTGTATCTTGAATGTTCACTGCTTAAAAACCAATTTCAAATTAATGTGAAATAAACTAGAAGCCATTAATAACTTGTGCCATGAGGTGGACTTTAAATAAAATTTCATTTTAACATTCTCACACTGTAAAGAAACTGCTTTTATATACTCAGCATTTCCAATTATTAGAAGAAATTCCCTATACCAAGGAACCAAGATCCAGAAGGCATTCTGAACAATTTGTTTTCCAAATTCCTAGGAACGTCTGATATGTTTCAGGAACTTGCTTCAAAGTTTCACCTGCACCAGACGAATGGTTAAGGTTGGTAGTAACAGGCAAACTCAGTTCAGACTGGATTTGATGTGAGCCCTTAGCAATGGTGTTTTCTGAATATCAGATGCTTGTGGCAACAGAAAACATTTTTGTTTTAAAAAAATAACAAAACTGTAACAGGACTTTTTAAAGCTAGGGTCAAGACAGACACAATCCTAAGACTTGCCACTAAAAACATGATTGCCAAAAGTCCTGGCATATCAGCAGTACTTCACAGGGTTTTGTGGACAGGGATGCTAACTTGTAGGTATCTACATAAGTTAGCAGAAAGATGTAGGCTGGTTTGCACAAATATAATTTGGCCCAAGGATGTGTTCAGAACCACAATACTCACCAGCACTACCTCACTCTGTGTCTTTGTTTCAGCCTTTGGAATCACTTTTTCTGTTTCTTGGCTATCATTTCGGTATCGGTAAGCAAATTTCTTTTTGAGAGCTTCTGCTATTAATGTTGCAGGATCTGCAGGCTGAGACGCTTTAGATTTTGTACCTTCTGAGGATCTAGAAAAGAAAATGGCATCAGCATCTGTCTCACCCTGAAATAGTTTCGAGTCATAAAAACAAATCATTAATGCCACTCTCGGTACACTGACATTTACATTTATTACCTTTTCACCGAGCGTAGTTTCACGCTGTTCATGTCTTTGAGGATTTCTAGCATGTTTGGTACTTCAGGCTTCTTTGGCCCATTTTCCACCACATTCTGGCCAGCATTCATTTTTTTGTTCTTCCTCTCTTTAATGAGATCAATTGCAGACTTACTCTGCTGCAGACCTGAGGGAGGGGGTGGTGGCAGAGGAGGAGGAGGTGGCGGCGGCGGTGGAGGTGGAACAGGGACAGCAGCTGAAGCAACTGGACTTGACCCAACTACAAACGAAACACGCATTACATGTCAGTTTACTTGTAACTGCCCTTCACGTGTCACAAACGCTCGGGTAAGACAATCACTGTAGTAACTTCAATTGCCTCCCCTCTGCCACCTTTAGATTGTCATTGTCTTCATTCCTAAACCACTTAAGCAGACTCAGCTGAAAAGCCACAAGAAAATTCTTCTTGAAAAGTGAGAAGCATCCTTTGAAATTCCAGTTCTAATTCTAGGTGCATTCGCGTCTCTACTGCAATGGGATGGACACCACAACATCTTTTAGTTATGTTCTGCCCCTAATCTTACCAGTATTTCCCTTTCTTCTCAGAGGCAGCTACTGAGACGAAGTCACAATCTGCCACACGAGCGGTGTTTCTTCCTACTTATCATCGCAAATAAGAAATTACCATACAATATTTTAAAATGTATATTTCAGATCTCAAACAGTACTTAAATTGAAGCTTATTCCAGCTGTCCGAGGTTGAGGATTTTTAGGCCAGCTACTCATCTGTCTCTACTCATACAGATTCTTACAATAGTCTTGATTTTGAGTTCCATTTACACTTTGGGTAAAAACCGGTGTTACAAATATAGTATCAGTAATAACCTGACAAATAAATGAAGAAACCTCTGTTTAATTGCACCTTTAAAAAAAAGGAGAAAAATCAGATCAAACTAGAGTTTTGCGGCTTGGAGTATAAAGTGTGCAAAGATATTTAGAGAAATAAAACAGAGGAGTCTACTCCGTGTACCTGTAGGCAAACACACAGCGTCATTACCACGTTCTACCAGAAGAGGGAGATAAAGATGAGAAAATAAAAATTTAGTTTCCCTAATAAATAGAGGTAAAGGAAAAAAATTAAAAATAAGTTAGTAGTTATTTCGCATGACCCCACTCCCCCATAATTAAAATTCAAGAGTGAAACCAGGTGATCCTTAAAACTGTTTCATAGTTTTGAATATGAGAGGTTCAGGAAAAATACAGTAACTGCTATCAGTTCACAGCTAAACGAGCATCCGAAAACTCAGAATATGATTTTATACACAAATGCAGGCAAAGCTGTACTTGTTAAGTGACCTTAGGAAAGAGTGACAACCAAATGCCTGTCATCTGCAGTCAACAAGGGCCATCTCCTGCTAATCTCTGAAGACTTGAAACTGAAAGGAGTCAGAGGTGAGGGAAAGAGGAGAAAGAAATTCAAGAAAAGAATTATTCTGTTTGCTACCAGAAACAGTGCACCACTTTTGGTTCCATATGGACAATGTGTCTGGTCCCAGAGATGATTGCAATAAACAATTAATTGCCTTTTCTGTTACTTGAGATGTATATTACATATTCCAAAAGCATAATTAGCATCTTGTATGAATACTTAATGATATCAGAGAGCCTATTTCCTTACTGAACGGAAAGACTTCAGTGTTAGTAATTAAGTTACATTCTTTTAGTTTGGTTTAAGCCATCATGTTTATCATGAGCTCTGCTCTGAAAGCTGTTTAATACTTCTTTACTCATTCACAGATTCAGAATTCTGGCAGATTTACAGACAAACATGAAGACCTTAGGAACACTAAAAAACACAGAAAATCTGGCAAGTCACTTGTCTTCCAGACCTATTCTGCACCCCATGATTAGTGTGCGCCAAACTAACCAAAACAATATGGAAAAGTGCTTGGTGTTGCAGTATCTCACACAAAAGAATTAGCAAAATATTAATTATAAAACAGACACATTCATTTAGTAATTTTTGCTAAGAGTACTGCAAATTTAATACCTGTTGTCAAGTTCTGCTGTTCTTGCAAGGTTACAATTTTGGCTATTTGTGCTCTTAAAGAAGCCAGTTCATTTTCTAGAGCACTGATCTTCTGCAGCGCTTCTTCATTTGCCATCACTGCGTTCCTGGGCACTGGCTCCTCTTCCGGGCTTTGTAAGGGCATTTGTCCGTGTGGGGACTTCCTGGAATGACGTGCTTCACCTGCAAGAGGCTGGGTTATTTTTGACCAAACTTCTGACCTGTAACAAAAATATCACAACATATTTTAAAGGCTTTGAAATAGATAGAAACGAAGCCAATGTTACCTACAAATCAGGGGTACAAGTCGAAGACCTGGCTTAAAAATTGTCTTTATACAAATCACTTCCATCAAGATTTTAAACAGTTTAAGGTAAATAAGAGCTTCACATCCTGTCTGTTTGCATCATGAGCTGTGTTTCTTCTCTTCCCTCAGAGAGCGTTTTGTAGAATCCTTGATTTCAGAAAAAAAGAGGAGTACATTCCTCCTTATCCCAATCTATTTCTCTGCCTCATACCTATTGTATACTTTATTTGAATGAAAATTTAATTTTTCTTCCCTTAAATGCTACCATTTTTCCCCATGGGCAGCAAACAGCTATTTGAAGTTGATTCCTTTGAGGAAGGAGGAGTTTCTTAGTTCCACAAGATATTTTTTTGCACTGTTTGGATTTCTGAAGGCACAATCCCCAATTTTAGCAGCACTGGGAAATATGGAGTACGTGAAACAGCTAAGTGATGCAGAGACTGCTTGTCAGTTGATGGGAAAGGGTTTCATATCTAGTTTTCTAACACAGTAATTAGAACTATAGAGAAGAAAGTTTCACACAGTTTTAAAGACCTTCCCTCTGCTTCTCACAAGAAAATGTACCTCTGTTGCCTTCCCTTAATACCCACCAAAGCTCAAGCCATGTTAAACACTGAGGCATTATCGAGCATCTACTCAAACAAGTCAAACAAGCCCTTACAAAGACACCAGGATTTTAAAACCATTTATCTCAAGAATCTGAGGAACCTGATCAAGTTAAAGGTGTCCCTGCTCGTTGCAGGGGGCTTGGACTAGATGGCTTTTAAAGGTCCCTTCCAACGCAAGCTGTTCTATGATTTGTTAAGTAGAACTGATAAGGACTGATGACAACAGATTATCATAAACCTTAAAACACAAAATATGACCACATACTTAACTCCTCAATCCTCCTTAACATCAATCCCAAAACTTCTCAGGCATGCCAGGATTCCACTGCTTATTTAAACAAGAGAGTGAAAATAGGGGCTGGTAAAAGGACTTTTTGAAATGGGTAGAATGGCTCCAGACTAACACAGCCCAAGTGCCCCCATCACTATGGATGCATGGATTAAGCTACTGTGGGTGCTCACCATGTAAGATCTGCAGTTGTGCTAGACCTAAAGCAAGAGCCGTGATTTAAGGCTAGAACAAGCCCTGTGCTCTGACCACCTAAAACCAGGATTAGATACACATTTAAGTCTTCCATGACACTGCCAAAAACCATCAGCACAACTTGCAGAAATTTGATCAAGGAGAATTGAGTATTAACAAGGATGATAACATTTAGGTGTTGTTATCTAGATAGGAATAGAGAGCAACTAAAGCTGAGAATAGGATACCTCCTATAGCAGCCACCTCCCTGCTCTCCCTAAGTAAGGTGGAAGGAGCCAGTGGTCACTTCACTCCTTAAAACCCGCATTCCAGAAATTCTTTAAAGGAGCAGAATAGCTAAATAACAAAGGGTATTTTCTGCTCAGAGCAGTAATACTGTTTTAAAGAGATGTCTTGATTGGAATCTAACACTGTGGAAAAATATTATGCCTGAATTGTCACTACGGGTCTCACTAGGGGTAGAGGAAAAATGATTTGTCATTTAGTTGCTTCCTCTATAAAACTGTATTCACAGAAAAAGAACTATGTCTGCAAGACTGTTTACTGAATCACACAGTGGATAAATATTTAACAGTAACACCTATGCGATCCTGTCGAAACACAGAATTTCAAATGCCTGGAAAACACCTAATGCATACCAGCTCCGCTACTAATACTGTGCACAGACGTAATAAAGAGTGCACACTGAAATACTCATATTTGCTAAGTAATTCACTTACTGTGCTCCATCATAAGCTGTTTGCCTTAAGGTCACTGTGTATCTGCAGGATTATTTTAGTCCCATCCTACATCCATCTGTCCCCACTCCCCCCTTCCCATGCAGACGTTTCAGCAAATATGCAGTCCTACATCTTTCGTAATAGGTTCTTCGAAGCACCAAAGAGCCATTCTCCCTGTTGTCTCCATTAAATGTAATAGCTTTACAGTTCAATCTTTAAACAAAATACTTCTGTGCAAACAAAAGTAGTATCGGACAGTTAATTTCCTTCGTATCAAATAGACTTCAGGAATAGTGTTTCCCGAACAAGTGCTGATTTCTGTGACTCCCCTCTGGGTCTGTGAAATTAATGTGGCGGTGCCAGAGTTTTTGTTATGCAAAGCTTCACTGTAGCAAGTCATGTTGGAGGGCATCTAGGTCATTACTAACCTATTTTATGCTTTCAAATTAAGAACAGTATCCTCCTGTAATCTCTGAAGCCAACAATCTGTGCCCTTCTCTGACAGATTAGTTTGTCTAAAAGAAAAACCTCCTCTGCACTACAGAACTGTACTTTTGTTTCTGGATAGTCTGAGCAGCAATATGAGTAGGATGGAATAGAGAACTCCATCCCTTCAGCCAACCTGTTCCACGTAGCGACAGTGCTGTGTAGAACCCTCGGTCCAACACAACAGTACCTATCCCATCATTCTGGACACAGGTGCTCACATGCTTCTCTGACAGTTTTTGTTATGAAGATTAAAGATGAAACACAAACCACATTTTTTTCATTGTACTTAGCAGACTGCGCAGCCTTAACCAGAAAGGTGAAAAACAACGTGCCAATTACTGGATTGCCAGAATGACCACTGCTGCTAATGAGGAAGCTGTACAGTTCACTGCCTCGTGGTAATGACAATCTCAGGAGAACTGGAGAATCACTGTTAGCAATTGTGCCACAGCACAGCAGACATTTCTGCTGCTTGATGCTATTGTGTGCAGTCCTTTGCAATACATAAATAAGTAAAATTACAGAGTCTTCCTTATATACTGCCAATCTCCTGTATGTTTTCCAGCTAGTCTTGGTTTCATAATCCTATTAGTCTAACCTCTACTACTTCTTTTCCAGACCCTACCTCTGCCTCTTCTCCCAGCATTCAATTGCTCTCTGTTAATTGTAACGCACAGCAGATCCTCACTGGAGAAAAGTGAGGTTTCTTCCTCTCAGTTCAGAAGTTCAGACAGAAGATTTCAGAAATGTACCTGAGCCTCGTAGAGACTTCACCTTCTTCTTCAGCAATCCATCCCACATCTGCAAAGGAGGCCACTGCATCTTCTCTGAGTTGAGCAGGATTGTTTCCTTCCGTGACATGAGAAATAAGCTAAATTTTAAAGGCAAGATTGAAGGTTTTAGAGTCAGTATTCCCAGCCCAAGTCACATTTATGTTACCCAATACTTCTACTGAGGCTACATGTAACTATTCACACATACATGCACAAAACACATCTGTAGACGTGAAACACTTATTTCTGTCCTGTGCTCAGTCTAGAACCATTTCACTGTCTTCAAACTACTCAATCCATTCTGCTGAACACTTTGCAGAAGTTCATGGCTAACTACATACACCATCACATGACGCTAATGAACAGTAAAAATCCAATGGAAATTGTTACCTAAAGACAAACAAACATCAACATCCTCACACAGTTTTCTATATTAACTCAAATAGTACATTTTTGAATTATATTCACAACCAGTAGTTAAAAAAGACATTAGGCTGCCAATAGTTCTTAAGTCTTTTGCTCTGATTCAGTATTATTTTTAAATAGAAATTCTGCCAAAGTTTCCTTTTCCCTACAACTTCTGAACTTCTGTACAAGAAGTACGTACATTGCACAGGGGGAAAAGAAAAGCAAACAAGCAAAGCAACCCCAAAACCAGGCAAAAAGCCAATTCTACCAGCTCAGTAATCTCAAAGACTTTGAGACGTAGGATGCAATCATAACATCATACACTATGTGCTAACAATCTTATTTACAACATGCCAAACGAATGGACTATTTTCCAGCATGGTTCTGGCCCTTAGCTTTATAGCTGTTTGAAGCCAAAGGTGAGCAAGGCTCCAGAGACTGGAACCTTTCTTCCATTTCTAGTTAAGTGACCTGACTGGTGATTTGAAAAATTGTTTGGACCATCAATACTTGCTCCATAGTCACAACTCAACAAAATGGTTTCAAATCTATTTTGAAATACTGGCTGCTTCCCCATGTGAGACAAGGGCATGTGTTCAGAGTCACTGGACTCCTGAGCAGCCTGGGCTCAGTATCTCAGCAGATAAAAGCTACTGAAACAACTTTCAGTAATTTGCTCTGCTCAAATTACTTTCAGTAATTTGCTCAAATTTCAGTAATTTGAGTTACGTATCTCCAATGCATATATGCCCCCTCTTTTGCTTGTATTCCATAGAATCACAGAAGCGCTAAGGTGGGAAAAGCCCTCTAAGATCACTGAGTCCAGCTGTCAACCCGACACTACAAACAAACCCACAGCCAAATCTGCACAAGTCGTTGCAGCTGTTTAAGTGCTGCCCGTGGCCAGCAGTGGCCAAGAAGCTGGGAATACTGACAAAGATGGTGGCAGTAGGTGCCAGTCTGAGAGGACAGCCTGCATCCAGCCCATCAGCACTTAGGTCAGTTTTCAAGGTAACCCCACTCTCTAAGAGCAAACTACTATGAAATGTTAGCATTAATCTGAATTTGTAGCAGACCTATCACAGTAGGATTGCAGTCTGGATGAGGTGAAACCACTTCAGAAGAGCATCCACACATATTTTAGTAGTAATAGGCTCTGATACACAAGTCTCAGGAAGAGAGAGGTTTTGGGCTTGAGGCTGTTTTTTTTCCCTGAGAGTTGTTGCAAACAGCCTTAGAAATTGAGATAAGTTGTCTTCACCTCACACTCTCACTCGTATGAGAGTCTTTATCACAGCTCCCAGGAGTGTGTACTGGCACCATCAGATCATTTGGAAACAACAGGGTTTTTTCCAGGTAGCATCAGCACAGATGGTAATATGTTTATCACATTAACAGTTGTGCCTAATACCATTGCAGTCTGCCTCTCTTTAAAGCAGTCTAGAGAATACTATATTGCATGTTAGGATTTTTGCTGTTTGAGGTTTCCGTAGCATTTTTCTTTTTAAAAATGAATAGAAATTTTCAGGACCACAGTGTTTGTATTAATGTTAATGGCAATTTGAAAAAACCCCTAATACATTAGCCACTTCTTGCAGGTGATATAAATTTTTCTGGCAGTAATATTACCATTAAAAGATTGAAGCCACTTTTAAATAAAGGCACTACACACACTCGAATCAAAAATAATTTTCTAAATCAACAGTAAGGAATATATTTACCACTGCCAAGATTCCTGCATCATGAAATAAATAACTTCTAATCCAAGATTTAGTAGTAAGCCTTCTGTTATATTGTGATACAAGTTTCTTCTTAATTTTAATTCTTATTTATATGTAAACAGAATCTGCTTGTTACCCAATATACAGATGTTTCTTTTCTCTATCCCTAAAAACAACAAAGCCTTCCTCAGCAGTGGAACTCGAATTTCAAGTTAATGCAAGACTTTTCCTTTAACTTAAAGGTGAGAAGCCAACACCCATCTCTCAAAACCTTCACCTGCCTGTAAACACCTCTGTGACTACCCTATTCCTCCAGTCAATCCCAGCTGAAGAAAACCTGAACAACTCCTCTGCCAGCACCTAAAATGGAGAACAGAGTACTGAAAACAGAGGCTCAGTTCTACTGGATGGCAGGAACTGAATGAATCAGTGCCGTGGCCTGCTTTTCTTTCTCTGGAAACTGTGTAGTTGCTTCCCCGCCTTCTTCCTTCACAGGCTTTTTGCCTTAGCACACATGTATGCTGCACACACAAACGCCTGAGGGCTGCAGACCCATCACAGATTTCTGAAGACCACGCACCCCCTACTGTTTTGGCACCTCGACTTGGAAGGGACACATAAAGAATCATCGAGTCCAACTCCCAAAGAGAGAGTCAGCCTCGCCAGTGTTTCCGCCCGGTTTCGAACCGGGGACCTTTCGCGTGTTAGGCGAACGTGATAACCACTACACTACGGAAACGCCGCTTGGCAGCAAGGCAGAGCAGGCTCCCTGCTCTTCTGTTTGCTCCAGAAAGTGGGAAGTAGAACAGATACTTTTATACACTTGAGTACAGAATAAAAACCTCTTGTTTCAAATTACTAATAGAGTTATGTATTAAACATTTGGAAATACTTCAAGTAAGACAAACTTGCTATGATTTTCCAAATTAGCCCAGTAAATTCAGATGTTTGTTACATGCACACCAACTTATTAGGACACTTTTACTGAGTTATCAGGCATCCAGCAGACAGACAGGAGAAGCATGGGACTAAAACAGAGATGCTCTAGCTGAAGGATGCTATCTTGAGAGACACTACTGTAGGTTTGGTTGAATCTATCTAGGCTATACTGGTAAGTTTAATTTTATTTTCGCCTAAAGACTACACATAAATCTAAAAAAATATGACATACAAAAGATCTATATGAACTATTTTCATTTGTTCATGCCATATAGAGTACATAAGGTACATAAGCTCTGCCACCTCTTACTGAATATGTAAGCAGCATTTTAGCATTTAGCAGTTAATTTAAATGTTGACTATAGCAAGATCCACAGAGATGTTCACAACAGTCAGTAGACTTCAAACATCAAAATGTTTGGCTACTATTCTTTTTTTCAGACTAGCTGAACAAAAGCATGCTAGAAGGTAAGTATGAACATTACAGAGATATTCTTTCACTGTGTCTCATCCATTTATCACAAGGAAAATGAAGACCTGTGGAAAGTCTGCTGCTCTGGAGTTAGAAACACCGATTACAAACATGCACCCTCAGACGATGCAAGTAAGATTTGATCTGTTTTTTTAAACAGAGTGACTTACAGCAAGGTTCAGTTCATGGTCCTTTCATAATAGAGCTAAAGCTGGCAAGAAAGAAAGAGGAAGAGACAGCTATAGGAAAGCGTCAGTTGCAACAGCACAAAAACGATCGAGATCAGTATTGAACTTCACTATAGAATCTTAATGCTGAGATAAAGACACAAAAAACAGATGTTAGCATCACACTTAATATGTTCAGCAGTTTATATATTAAAATAGTTTAGAGTCTGCACAAACCATATAAATTTTAATGTGTTGCAAGATTCAAATTTTGAAATTCCTATTTCTAATTAAATCAACTCTCACAACTGTACTTCTGTTTTTACGGTCCTTTCCTTTCATCTAACAGAAGGTGAATGTTTATACTTAGTGTACACACAAAGCTGAATGAATGTCTCTTTAACAGGAATAAAAGGCAAACGTTATATTTCTTTTAACAGAATTCAGACCAAAACAGATTTATGCATTTATTTATTTATTTATTTGCTTTAACACTAAAAATAATCAGGAACAGATTCCCCAGACATATCTTAGCATTCCTTGCAAGAGCATTAACCAGAAATGTCTTCTTTTATGTACAATATAAAGAGAAGTCGGTATTAGGCTAACTATCTGCAAATGAGCGTCATCTTTCCTTGTATGGCCTTTACAGTACAGAAAATCAGACACACAGGAGGACTTCACTACCTTTTAAATCTGAGGCACAGGAAGCCTTATTGCTGGCAAAAAATCTACTAGTTAGATATTCAAAAGTTTAAATCCAGCATGCCATTTGTTGTCCTCACCTGCACAAAACCCCACATCCCTTTATTTTTCTTTCAGCAAGCCACTAGAAATGCTGCCCCCAGGTTTCTCAGTGTAATTTTTTGAGAGGCAAAATGTTAGCATGGCTTTTACTATCACACCAACAAGGCTTCTATGGTAATCTGAACTACCTGGTTTTGCTACTGTAATTTCAAGTCTAAATATTGTTCATTAATTTCATTTATGATGAAGAAATTAATTTAAACATTGAAACATTCAGCAGTGTGGAAATTATTTTATCTTAGTGTGGCAGCTGATTCCCTCCATTCATCTTTATGCTCCCTGCCCTTGCTCAGCCCACGAAACATTCCTCTCTCAGCTTGAATTTCAAACACTAAATTTCTCCAATTCTGTACCCACCCCCTACCCCGAACACCAGAGTTGAAGAGATTATGTGTAACAGCTTCCACTTTCCCATCTGTTCTCGAAAGACTCATTATAGAAAGCATGAGTTTTCTCTTCCTTAAGCTTTTACACTTGCTCTTTACCCTACCCTTTCACCTACACAGTGCTAGCCTTGTGGTTTCAACAAAAGCTAACAGCGTACTCATGTTACCTTGTTACCAATTTTTTGATTTCTGACAAAGTTGTTCATTTTCCCAAGTACTTTTAACGCTGTTCATCTTTAAATGCCTCTTAAGCCTAGCTTATAAGTACTGTTTATAGAAATAAGTTTAAATCATTTTTCTCTTTTACGAATATATTTTTTTTCAACTTTCTTACTTGGAAAAAATCTGAACTGGAAGCAGAAAGAACTTAAGTAGGCTAATTCTCCTATGTCTAGTTTATCATATTCTACTTTTACAAACCTTCTAGTCATGAGCAAATCTCTTCATCAGTATAGTGAAACACAGATTCTAAACTGTTGAGAACACCTACCTGAAAGTGAACTCTTGGACACTGTATAAGAGAGAGGTTAGTACCAATTTTTCTTACAATACTTCGAGATGAACCATAAGGCTTGCTTGACCAAAGCACCTGGATGGGAAGAATAAAGAAGCCAGCTGTTAGGGAACTCATTTTTGTATCATACTGTAATAGTTCTCCCTTATTCTTCCACACCATGCTTGTGCTAAATGTATTTAGTCATTCCTTTCATGCTAGAGTAGGACAGAATGCTCATACACTTAATTCTGTCTCAGTGAACTCCTTACATTCTATACCCGAGCTGGCACAAATACATTATACATCATCATCATTACAATATAGCTAGGGCTGCTTAAGGTCAAGACAGCCTTTGCATTAAATCTAAATTCAAAGCAATAAATCTGGTAATGCAGAAGACTTCAGGAACTGAGAGTATCTTCAAAAACACAATATTCCAATTTTCAAGATAATAAGGAACCTACATTCAGTCAGACATCTCGTTTTACAGGGTTTCAAGAAAAGCCACTCAATCTTTACAAATCCATGAACTTCTTCTTCTATATAATTCTTCATTTCTCAAAATATCTTTTTGCTTTTTTAATTGAGAGCTTTTCTAAAACAGGAATAGTATCTACCATTTTTAATAAAAATGAGTATCAGCTACAATAAATATGAAAACGTAATTGTGAAATTAAAGAGCAAAGGGAAGTAAAAAGGAGAAAATAAGATGAAATTCTTTTAAGAAAGGAACTTTGTCCCCTGCCCCAAAAAATAGATTCACCTAAAGAAAACTCCCCATAGCAGCTCAACACACCAGGCTTCATTAGAACTGTTTCTACTGCAATTTAGATTTCCTCTATGCTGTTTCAACAGGGATTAAATTTGCACTTTTTTTTGTTGTATTTAATATTTACCACAGCCTTATGAAATTAAATAAAATGGGAGTTTAATCCTAGGAGAATACTACAAAATGAACCAGAACAGAAGCAAAAGCCCCAGAGAGAAGTAGGAAAGATTTCAGCACAGGCAAAGGCAACGGAAACAATGCAAACAAGAAAAAGAATAATGAGAAGACTCTAACACAGCGTACACTGTTAGTAAACAATTAGAACATTGGATGGTAATTTCAAAAACTTGGCCAGTGTTTAATTATGGCTGTAAATATGAATTCACGAGTCAGACTTTAGTTTTGAAAAGATCATAGCTTCAAGCAAACTTGACATCTTGTTAGCAGGTTGCCCAACAAAGAAAACAGAAAAAATCCAGGCAATTCTGGATTGGCAATGGCAATACTGCCTGTATGATGACTGTAGTGGTGCTGTGGGAGTTTCATAACACACAGCTGAATATTTTGATATACTAAGCAAAGATCACTACTCTTAGATGTTGAAGGTTCTATTAAAAAGGAAAGTTTATGTTCCATGGTATTGATCCCCAGATTATTCCACAGACTTCACACAAACACTTTGCCTATTTCTAATTTCTATCCTTCCTTCCTCTGGTTTTACTGGAATGTAAAAATTTTGACAAAATAAAAGTGCACTGCATATATGCTATGCTACATCCTTACACCAGAGCTGCAACTTCACCATGAATCCACTCAGATCTATTTTTTTTCCATTCTATAAAAAATACGTTCTCTTGCTTTATACACTGCTAAACTGAACACAAATTTTTCAGTGCAGAGTAGTCTATTGATGTTGCATTTTGGCTGCCTCAACAAAGACCTCATGTTTGTGCCTATCACCTTACTGTTTGTTTACATGTCTGAGCTAACAGCAGGTAGATCAGTGGCCTTCAAGAAAAAGTCACAGACAAATAGCACCACAGTAATAGAGTCTCATTATTCACAATCGATTCTGATGTTTAAAGCAAACTGATGCCAAGAGACTCAAAGTGATGTGGCATTGAAACAAATAACACCAGTCAAAGGAAGGCTTAATTAGCTGCAGAAGTACTTCCAGAGCAGCAAGAGAGTCTAGACTACATGCTCTATTACCAACATAAGCGCAACGCATTTTAAACAAGCAGCAAAACTTGTTCAGATATTGCCCAGACCACAGACAAGTTGTTGACTAGTACTCAAAAATATTTGGTTATCAAATGCCCCTGGGGCTCTTCAGCAACAGTGGCTTGGTGCACCAAAACTCTGACTGACTCAGTTTTGGTAACACAAGATGTGCCGGGACATTCTTCCAGAAAACTGCATGCAAACTGCACCACAAGGGATGCAAGTAAAGTCAGTTCTTCTCTCAGCTGAGCTGAGGTCTCAGCATTGCTCTAAACCAAGCTCACACAACTTTTTGTTGACTTGAAGCACTGGCTGAGCAAGTCTGCAAAATGCTACTTAGTCATACACTCCTGTTGCATCAGTGTTTTGCTGTTGTCCAGAACAGCAGACACTCGGAAACGTAACTGCATTATCACAAGCTTGATACAAGCAGAGAATAGGGAGAAACAGATTAAAAACTTGTTCCTCTCCCTATTTAGGCTGAAATTGCTGAATTACCACAGTGCTGTAATGCAATATATTCTTATACTTTGAATTTTCAAACTTCCATGGAATCTCAGATCAAAATTAAAATAAAATCCTAAAATACAGATTCTTGCTGTCAATTTTAATTTACACTGTATAAACAATTTGGTCTCCATAGATTCCCAAGACTGATAAAAGGTTCTACCACAGTAATACTGACTAAATACTGCATATAGCTGTTAAGGATTTCCCCATTCTTAAAACATTAAAATATTTCAAAAACTTACAGGGATTATTGCACTGAGGTCAACATTTGTACTCAGAATAGCTTCCTAAAGGTCCCAGTGACAAGCAGTTGATATGTAGCAGCTCCCTGTCTCTCTCTGCTAAGCATTCAAAGAAAATTCTCTATACAGTCTCCTCCAAGAGGAGAGCTATGCAGGCCTGTTCATCTGTTTACCCAGTAAAGAACACAGCTGTATTGCTCTCATGTACTGTAACACCTCCAGAAGAGGTAACTATAACACAGAAGAGGTAAATATAGCACAATTACAATAATCTCAATTTCAGGGGGCTTTTTGTATCTCCAAGGTAAGAACAAGAAATAAGATTATTTTTTTATCACTGTTAAAAATAAGATGAAATTCTCATTCAGCTTCAAAACACACACGGAAGTCCAGCATGAAAAGCAGTGTTTACAAAATAAACAGTTTATTAGAGCCAGGAGGAACTGCACAGTACTTTTAACACATTTATTGCTCAATATTTCAGTGTCCGAGTCATAAATTTGATGACTTTCCAGCAATGCAGAATCATCCCAGTATTGAGTATACTTCAAATGTTCTGCTAGATAAGCACAAACTAAAATACATGAAGTGCCTTCTATACCTTATTTTCTGAAAACATAAAGGAAGTTTGAAACACTTACTGATTCCATGTTCAATCCAATTTGTTCAAAAGCCATCCTAACTAAGCGCTTCAGCCAGCAAATCATCTGGACTGGAAAAGGCCTTTCCGGACTTGGATTTAAGCCTTCCAAACCTACAAGGCTGCCAAGGTTCCATAGTAGTTCTGAAATGAGACACATAAGAATTTTAGATACAAGTTGTGGAACATGTACAGAAGTAAGCTGCTACATTCCTAACAAAACAAGCTTTAGATACAAGAAATACTGGATGACACCAATAACGTGTACTGCAAAGCAAAGGCATTCAGAGGGCATCTACTTAATACAGGTAACAAAGACTCTTTAGTAGTGTCATTTTTATAGAATCATGGAATGGTTTGAGTCGGAAGGGACCTTAAAATTCATCCAGTTCCAACTTTCCTGCCATGGGCAGGGACACTTTCCACGAGATCAGGTTGCACAGGGCCCCATCCAGCCTGGCCATGAAAACTCCCAAGAATGGGGCATCCACAGTTTTTTTGGGCAACCTGTTTCAGTGCATCAGCACCCTCATGGTGGTATGTATCTAATCCAAACCTATCCTCTCTCAGTTTAAAGCCATTGCCCTTTGTCCTGTCACTACATGCCCCTGTAAAAAGTCCCTCTCCAGCTCTCTTGTAGACCCTCTCAGGTACTGGAAAGAAATCCAAGCTGTTGTAAAGTTAACAATTAAAAAGTTGGGGAAATGACTGCTCACTTGAGCTTGGACAGATGATGGCGTTCAACAACTCTAAGTGAGCATCAAGCCCTATGGAACGCCTGCAGATGGGGATTAGCACTAAGACTGAAGTGCCATACTCATATCTAAAACTCATTTCTATGCAGGAACAGACTGCAGAAAGATGATCACCTCTCCTGATTCACATTCTCTGACAGCTTTGTTGTTCCTTCCTTTTTCTTACAACCAAGGAGAGAAAGGAAACATGGAAAAATGACTAATGCAGGAAAATGACAGGAAATACTGTAGACATAGCATGTGAAAATATCCCAGTAGTTTATAAAATTAGACAGATTTCAAATTTCGTCTGTTTATATACACTTCCATTGACTTAAATCAAGATGGTTTTATTGCTCCTCTAGTGAAAATAGTGTCGTTTTTCTTTAACTGTGTTCTACACCACTCATAACTCGGACGCCGCTGAGAAGAGTATGCCAACAAAACCAAGAAAGGAAGCCACAGAATTAGGTTTACATTTGTTTTGTGTATTAGGCTGGAAACAACACTCTTAATCCACCCTGAGCAATGTATTTGTAGTATGAACAAGAGTGTTGCTGAAGCCACTCTATATGCAGACAGGGATGACTAAAGCAATGTAGCAGCAAGGAGCCAGTACTTGGGAAGTTTGAAAGTCAGGAAATGGAAAAGCTATGCTGTTTGGAAGTGTCCACAAGCCCTACAGTTAAACCATCATTGTTTCCATCACAAATTTTTTTCAACAGTTTACAGTTCCTTAGTAATAAGGTACTTCTTGTGGAAACTTGGCAGACACAGTACAATTCTACAGTTATCTTTTTTTAGACAGGCTTAAAAAAAAGTTGATATTAGTTTCTCCTCATCACAGGATTCCCTTTTGTTTGTGACTAAACTCGGAAGAAACTATTAATCTACATCACGAGATTAGAATGGAAACTGCAACTGTTATAAGAAAAACAATAGGGAAGAATAACAGGCTAGCTACCAAACAGCCATGAATACAGGCTACAGTCATTCGTAATAAATAAATAAGCCACGGACTTCTTTATGGAATGATGGAGAAGTCTATTAGGGAATCATTACCATCTACTTGATCTATTACTCCTTTAGGCATCTGTTATTCTTCCCTTACACAACCTACTGTATGGACTGTATGGATCTTGGATCTGATTGCACCTGCTGTGTTCTTAAAACAGGAAGAACACAAGTCTTTCTACATGCCCCACATTGGATTTGGCATCATATCTGTCACCGTAGACATGCAGTGACACAAAAGTGAGAGGAATGCTCCTTTAAAAGCGGAAACCTGTTCCAAAGGTGTGATTACACGTGATATACTCCACCTCATTCCAAAGTCCAGACTTGTTCAACAAGCAGTGTGGAAAGCAAAGGAAGAAAAACGAAAGCTGTATCAAGACAAATTCAAACAGAAGAGAAAAACGTAGAGTACTGCTGAGCAACTGCAAAGACAGGGCTGGTTCAGAAAGGCAAGTGATAGGACTAAAAGGAATGACTGTATCCTGATACATGGCTCTTTCAGCCAGCTCATAAGTTTAAAAGAAGTCAGTCAAGTTTTCCCTCAGGCAGAGAAGAAAATGTATGATTTTGTTTCCAATCAATTGAGAGGCCCCTTCAAAAACAGAGACAATTTGGACAGAAGTGAAAAGTGAGTGTTAAAACTTCCTCTGAGAAAATCAGAGCAGGTCCAGAAAGCGTCCATGAATTTAAGAAACTTAAAGGCAAACAGGTAAAAGAACAACACAAAACCTGACAAGATAACCAATTAAAGGCACAAAACCAGATGTAGGAAAAAAGTAGCATAACACAAGGATGACAGAATAGTATAGATATGAAGTAGTAAGCTAAAAAAGGCAAGATACAAAATGGGTTCCATCTTACAGGCATAAAAAAGTCCTACACGTATTAGCAGTAAGAGACACGAGAGACAACCATGATGTAACAGGAGAGAAAAGAAAGCAATGAGTGATATGTACAGTCAGTATGTTTTCAGTGTTTTACCTGACAGTGGTGGGTAAGAGAGGTGTTAGAATGGATTACAGACGACGCTGAAAAGTAATAAGCATCCAGCAAAACAGTATCTAGTGAATTTCACCTTGCAAAGTTCAGAAACTTGCCAGTTCAGTTTCTGAAAGACTGGTGAATAATTTCAGAAACTTGTTCAATGGGATTCAAAAGACCCAGGAATAAAAGAAGGAGCACGATGACACAAAGTACTGGGAACAGTCCAAAACACATATCCTGCCCTAAAACATTAAGGTGATCTTTTATAATTCCGAGTTCCAAGACTTTGATGGCTGAACATAAAGGAGCATTCACTCAACAAAACAACTACTTCAGTAAAATGAATATTTATAGTTCACTTTTCAAGTCATTGTTTCCTCTGTAGCCTAAATACTTGAAGTACTTGAGACTGGGGTCACCAACGCCTTGCTCTTGTCAATGACCTGTCTGCTTTTGCAGAAGAAAGTGACTGAAATCAGTCTCTAAGAGTGCAGAGTACCACCAAGTTCCTGGATTAGCTTCCTTGGCTTGTGGCCCTAAGGAAAAACACCATGTTTGAACAACCTCCAGCTAATCTATTATCTAAAAGGAAAATGCTTCTAAGTATGTCAGATTGATATTTTTATATGATTTTAACTTTTACAGAATTATCTCCAGGCAAACTTCATACTTATTTCTTTCACACTATGTTGCCACTATAACTTTCTTCACAAAACTCAGCTATTTCACAACTGGTTTATGTGCCAAGAACAGACAGGGTTCATTCCAAAAGAAACTGCTGGACAGCAAGAATGAAAGCATTAGCAAATTCTTCTCTTATGCTCTGCATACATGCCAATTTCAGAAGCAGGAGTAAAATGTTTATTGCTTTTAGTAAGCAGAATAATACCTCTTTCAAAATACTGATCTTTGTGGTATTTATCCTGTCTTCTTGGTGCTATCTACAGTAAAAATAGTTTAATTCCCAAAAAATGTCCACAACTCAACTACAATGCAAAGCCCTGAGTGGCAGTAATACTGCCATAAAAAAATGGTCCTTCTGCTCTGCCTCAGCAAAACTATTACAAGTATAAGCAGCAGTCATAGACAAGATCACCAGCATGTCTGAAGAGCAGTAAAATAAAGAATTACATTTCACTGCATAAGGCATGAAGGGATTGGAATTTCACAGGTGCATTTCAATGAAACGCAGAAATTAGCAATGCTGAAGAACTTTCTTACTGATACAGAAATATAGAGGAATTCCTTGATTTAGAACGAGGAGGTCTGCATTTCCAAGTTCCCTTGAGCTCGTTTGCCCCTACTTTTCCCAACCACTTTTGCAGGCTCCATTCAATACTCTCACACCAAATATCAAGTCTATAAACCTGAGAGATAATACTACTTACAGATTACAACAAGTTCATTAAATAAATATAAAAGCTCTGGAGTCTGTACATATAAGGCATAATATGCAGTAAATATGAACAGGAGCCCTTTGCCAGGCTTTCTAGTGAGTCCTACACACGAAAGATTAAAAGAAAGAGAAATCAGATGCAACTGCTTTCAAATTGAAATTCTTCTATGTGTTTTTTCCAATGCTGTATTTATCCAAGTCCCTTTCAAAGCATGAGTTCTTGCTCTTTAAAAGAAATATGATATTCATATTTTCCTTACTGAAGGAGGTTTCTCTCATTCACTTAAGATCCATACAAACATAAAAGAGAATGACTTAATGGGACTGATGGAGCAGATTAGCCTGAACAAAGAATAAACAAAGGCATGAAATCTGAAAAATGAAAGGTGTAGTCTCTAAATTAAAAAGGCATAGCAATAAGAAGTATAAAATTTTTCAAGAAGCATGAGTTCAAAGGAATACCAACCACACAAAAAAATCAAATGCAAAAAGACCAGGCTCCTCCTTATTTTAGCAAGAACTAGGCCAAGCATATCTCCTCAGTCTTTTAGACTGACATGTGACCCAAGTTCATCTAATAAAATTACATCCACAAGGAAACATTATTTAAAAAGTCATAAAAGAAGATAAAGCCAAAAAACCCCTATGATCACAACAACCAAATGGGCAGGAAGAATATTCTGATAAAGGAGCACACTCTGTCTCAAACTGACACAGACCAGCTATAAGTAAAGTAAGTAAGCATTTGGCAGAGGTCACATAGCCAGCAACAGAGGTCTGTTTTTTGGTGTGGAAGCTACAAATAATGAAGCACCCCAATACTTAAAGAAAGACCTGTTTGGAAAGATATGAAGAGAGAGAGAAAAGTCAGTGAATACTACAGGGACAATCTAAGTTAGTACTGGTATGAAATTTAAAGCAGGAATTGAAAATCATACATACTTGCAACAGAAGTTGCTAAAGCTTTCTTAAAAATATAGCCCCATCATATTCACCTGAACATGCCCTATTAATCAGATTTCATTCACGTTATCCTATCTTGCCAACTAAGGGCAAAGAAAAAAAAAAAACAAACCCATGTTTCAGCAGTAGTTTAATCAAAAGCTTTTGCTTAGCAATGATTATACCTGCACAGTGCACTATGATACCAACTGAGAGGTAAGTGAAACCCTTCAGCACCTATAAACCACAAGGTATTATACGATACAGACACAACCAAACACCTACACTTCCCTGCCAGACAGACACACCTCCCCACCAGCTGCTGTGAATGCCAGTCTTTCTGCTACAGCTTTGACAGACAACAGCAGGTAAGTCTTATTAACAAAAGCGTGTGTTTGTCTGAAAAAGCATTTAAAACGTCCAATCTTCCCCCCAGATATCTCTCTGTGTAATAATGTCGAGTTCCTACACAGAGCAATCATATTTTAGCTAGTGACCCCTACGAATTACTTGGATTCAGCAACAACTAACCAGAACTTCTAGAGTGGATGTGCAGATAACTCAGCTGTCTCATTTTTATCACCTAGGTAAAAGGCAGTGGGGATCAGAAGACATAATTCCTATTCATTTAATCTTTTTAAATCTTGCCTTCACAAGAGCTGCAGAGCACTCTGAGGACACGTTAATATTAATGAAGTACTGCTGACGCTGCCAGACAGAGATCAATGCACTACGATTGATTTCAGCATTCAAACTCTACTCACCCTCAATATTTGGAATTTCAACAGCTCGTTAAACGAAATGAAAACACGCACCTAGCAAGTTATTTATTTATGATCACTACAGAAGAACCTGAGCAGGATCACGAACAAAGCACGCAGCCTAAGTTTACAGAAAACAGAAATAAAAGCACCATGCCCCTTAAAGCTCATTTTTCCTCTTATACGCCAACTCTGTATTTTAAAGCCTCCTTAAAAAACTTCCTTCAAACTCCTGCATACTATCTCCAGATGATCTTTTATTTACACTATTTCCCGTGACCTGTCACCCTCCCATCACAGCAGTTCGCCTGCAGGAACAAAAGCTTAGGCTCAGCACCGCGAGGCGCGTCCATGGTCCTGCCCGGCACCTGCCCTGCCCGAGACAGGCCCGAGAAAGGGGAAGGCCCTGCCAGGGGAAAGCGGGGCCGCCCCGAGAGGCCTGTACCTGCTTTCAGCCAAGCTTCCCCTCCCGCATCGCCCCTCGCCAGGGACCGGCCGCGCCAAGAGGGGCTGCCCAGGCGGAAAGAGCTGCCCAGGGGAAGGGGAGAACCGCGGGCCNGCGCCGCCCGGGCCAATCACAGGCTCGGCGGCGGGCGGAGGAGGCGGGACATGGGGCGCGCTGCGGGGGTGGGGCGCTACCCAGCAGGCGCCGAGGAGGCAGAGGGCGGGGGAGCCGCCCAGCCCCGCCCCCTCGCGCTGTCACGTGACCGGGACCCTCCAGTGGGGGCGGGACCCCAGCGGGGGGTGGGGAGTGCGGGTCTCGGTGCCTCAGAGATGTTGGCGTCGGTCTCAACGCCCACGCAGCTAGCGGACAGGACAAAGGACACAGCGTCATGCTGTGCCAGGAGAGGTTCAGGCTGGACATCAGGAGGAGTTTTGTTCACAAAAAGGGTGATCAAACGTTGGAATGGGCTGCCCAGGAAGGTGGTGGAGTCACCATGCCTGAAGGTGTTTAAGAAAGACTGGATGTGGCACTCATTGCCGTGGTCTAGTTGACAATGTGGTGTTCGGTCACAGGCTGGACTCCGTGATCTCAGAGGTCTTTTCCAGCCTCACTGATTCCGTGATTCTGAGGCGGTGGGGAACGGCAGCGGCCCTCCCTTGTCACCGCCGAGCCAGCGCTGCCGTGGCCGCCTGGAGCAGCGCCCGAGTGGTGCCTGGGGGCCTGTTCCTGGGCTCTGCAGGCCCAGCCGTGGCTGCTAGCGCTGCCCGGCGGCTGCTGGCGGCCTGCGGCTCCCTGGGGTGCGACTGTCGGCTGCGGCACCGCCGGTGGCTCCTTGGGTAGTGTTGGCTATGTCCCATTAAAACGCTGTGGAAAGGACGGCCAGAACCGCTGTGGGAACCGGGCGGGAAGTCGGGATCGCTGTGGGGCAGAGGGCGCAGAGAGGGCTGCGGGATAGAGGGGAACTCAAGGAGAGTTCCTTCGTGCTGAATTGATTTAAGGATTACTTGGCGGGTGTTTTTAGCCTTAGAAACTTCACTGAAAACTTTACTCAAGCATTTCAAAATAAGGTGCGAGGGTGACGTGGAGTGAAAGAACGAGGAAACGGAAAACCTTTGCGACTTGGAAGGGATGGGGATCTAACCTTCTTAAAGGATGAAGATGTTGAACTTGGTGCTGTTAGGGGTTTTTTTCAGCCTTAACGATGTCTTGGTTCTGTATTAAACCAAATTTAATTGTCAGTGTCTCATGGGGTGGGGAATACCCACTTCGGGTTTCAAACCAGGGGATGGGTACTCTCTGTCCATGCAGCATCAGGTGTGGTTCACACTCTACTGTTTTACAGTACACCCTACACTTTATTTGAGCAGTAAATTTAACTTCTGGCGGTAACCGTCTTTGGAGAAAAAAAAATCCAAAACAAACGGAGCTGCAGGGGAGTGTGTTTCTGGACTACAGCCCTTGGACTACACCTCCCAGCCTGCACCGCGCCTCTTCCAGGAACAAAGCGCTCCGCGATTGGCAGAGAGTGACGCGCGGCACGCGCCAATTGCGCTGCGCGGTGTTGCGCGGTGCCGGGTCAGAGCGGGCTCCGGTGAGTGGTGCGGCCGCGCTCGTCCCGGTGCTCCCCCCGCCGCTCTCCGCAGGCCGCGCCGCCCCGCGGGACATGGGGGCGCGGGGCTGAGCTGCTAGCCCGCCCAGGGACGGCTTCTGCGACGGTACGGCTCTGCCGGGGAGGGGAACAGGCCGCGCCGGGAAGGGCCGTGAGGGGGCGGCGTGTGCGGCCGAGTTCCCCCTTGATTTCCGCATACAGCCCGGGGCTCATGTTGCCCGGTGGCTGCAGGGCTGAGTCTCCGCCGACCACGGGGCCCCGTCTTTGGAGCCTGGGACCTGAGTCCTGGGACCTGGTCCCAGCTGCGCTGAGGCCTCGGCCGCCTGGGGAGGGCTGGCGGCGGGGCTGTGGAGGTTCCTCTCCGGGGCCGCCCCGACGAGGGCACAGAGCGGAGGGGGAGAGCGGCAGAGAGCTACAGCTGCGGTGCCTGGGTTAGGCTGTGATCTCAAAGCTACGAGGAGGAGACAGGAACAGGCACCTGGCTCACCGCTCTGCCGGACTCCTGTATTCTAGATAACTTGCTATAACTTTTTAGACCACCTAATGTTTTTGAGTAAAAAACTCCGAGAGGAGGGCAGGGGCGCGAGTTTTGATGGAAGTGGTTGTTGCAGGTCATGGAGAAGGGTGAGGATTTCGGAGGCCTCTGGAGCTGAGGCTTAGGAGAGATGGGGAAGGGTCTGGGGATAACACAGAATCACGTAATGGTTTGGGTTGGAAGGGGCCTTAAAGAGCCCCACTACTCTGGGCAGGGACACCTTCCACTAGACCAGGTTTCTCAGAGCGCTATCCAACCTGGCCTTGAACACTTCCAGGGATGGGGCACCCACAATTTCGCTGGGCAAACTGTTCCAGTGCATCACCACCCTTACAGCAATTTCTTCCAGTATCTAATCCAAACCTACCCCCTTTCAGGTTAAAGCCGTTACCCTTGTCCTGTCACTATATGCCTTTGTAAAATGTTCCTCTCTGCCTTTTTTGGAGCTCCCTTCAGATGAGTGTGGCCTATTGGAATAGGAGGGGGTAGAACAACTTGAATTCCTGTGGGGGGGTGGTTTTCAGAGGATTAGAAGGAAAAAGGCAAAAGGTGATCAGGATGGAGAGAGTTGTAAGAATGATCTGGTGCTTGGGACACAGACCTGGAAGTCAGAGACTTTGACGCGCATCAGCTCCACACCTGACTTGATTTTTAAGTTTTGAGTAAGTTCCTTTGTGTACGCTGGAAAATAGTTAATAATACTCAACAGAGTTGCTTTGGGTTTGTTTGTTTGGTGGCTTTGTTTGCTGAGGTTTGTGGTTTGGTCGTTTTTTGGTTTTTGTTTTTTTTTTTAATTTACAGTTTTTTCCTTTGGACACACAAACATGTATTGATTGAGCTGCTGTATCTCCCAGTTGATATCTTTTTGATTTCTGATAGTCAATAAAAATAGTCTGGCGACTAATCACTGGCCTGTACTTTTCATTCTAGAACTCTTTTTCTTAAAGTAAGAAGCATTGACTTAGAGGTTAACGTCATTTTCTCTGTGACAATGTCAGAAATTATCGTTATCCAAATGCATATTTATGGTTCATTGTTTTTGATGAGTGTGATAAAGTTATGTTCCTCAAAGGCCAACCTTCAGTGAGGAAGAACTATGTAATGTTGGCAAATGATGTTAAAAGAATGTGACCGGTTCAATTTTTTTTTTTTTATTTGGGAGAAAATGAGTGATTTAACAAATTAACAATATATATTCACTCCCACTTTTGTGCCTTAAGTTACTTGGCTGAGTTGGTACTGGCAACAGCCAGGACTACCGTTACTATTTAGTAGTTTCAGAGGCACAAAGAAACTATTTTTTTGCACCAAGATTTTAGCATTTCCTCTGAGCAAACCTATGCTTTTGTTGCCTGTTAGTAGTTGTTATTAAACAACTCTGAAATCTGATACTCTCAAGCTAACACGTGTTTCCTTTGAAATTGATCTGGTAGCTTCCACTTCGACTGCATCAAGGCATGACCTGCTTGCTCTCTTTTTATCTAGGGATACTTGTGAAAAGGAGAAGAAACAACTCAAACTCAGCCTCTAAAGCCCTTTCTGCCTTTGAATGTATGGCATTACACTAGTTATTTGATATACAGATGAAGAAGAAAGCTTAATGTTTGCTGTTCTTGATGCACTGTTAATATTTTGTTGACTTTTGTGGTTCATTTTTCTGTAAAATTTTTTTATTGCCAAAGCTGCTCTGAAAATACTTTGATTTTACACATTTACACAGAGGGATGTTTGTAGACTTCTAGGGTGCCTTGTGAGAAAACTGGATTTATTGAAAACATTTGGCACTAGTGTAAGGAAAAAAAACGACACACAATGCTCCCATAAAGATTGACTGGTCTGAAATGACATACAGGAAACAAATAAAAATCCTAATAACCAAATATACCTGTTCTCTGCATAAGAAGTTTAGATTTCCAGTTTATAAATTTCAAGACCCACATCCTTATCAATTCCATCCACCCTCCATGAATTCTAGTCCTTGGGGTTTTTTATACCTTTTTGTTTAGAACAAATCAGTGCCTTTGTGCTTTTTCTTGTCTGTGTTTTAATTGATGATAAATGTTGTGGTAGTAGTAATAAATTTTTTTTCGGCAGGTATTTTGTATGAATGGTGCAGAAAAGATGAATTCTGCTATGAGTGAGGAGCCTGATGCACTGTCTGTGGTTAACCAACTCCGAGATCTAGCAGCTGATCCATTGAACAGACGGGCCATTGTTCAGGATCAAGGATGCCTGCCAGGTCTTATTCTGTTTTTGGACCATCCCAACCCTCCAGTTGTTCATTCAGCTTTACTAGTAAGTATTCTGGAGATAAATTTCTGTGTTGGTAGGGCATTTTAAAACTTTGTTAAACAAGTTGTTTAAACATGCAGTTTACAAACAGAGCTGTTTAAACAAGTAAAAATGTGAAAAATAATGCCTAGTTTTATGTTATGTTAGTATTCATTACATGTGTTTTTTTTAAAAACCACGTATTTCAAAAATGACACATTGTTCCGGGGGATTTTTTTAAGATATTAATTTACTTTGCATTTTTTCCCTAATACAGCTATTTCACTTTTTGTGTGGAGGGAGGTAAGGACCCTTAAATCTCTTTCTTAAGATGAAGTCATAGAGCTTAGTAAATATGGACAGTGGTTTGATATTCACATTATAAAAACCAAAATCCAATCATAGGATAGCTTAGGTTAGAAACAACCTCCCGAGGTGATGTAGTCCAATCCCATGCCCAAGATTAGGTGTACTCAGATCACAGCTCACGGTTGGTTGTGTCCACTTGATCTTGAGCACCTTCAAGTATGAAGATTCCATAACCTCTCTGGCACGCTGTTCCAGTGTTTGACCAGTCTCATGGTATTAAAAACAAACAAAACCCTCTCAAAACCAAAAGAACCAATCAATCCAAAATCTATCAGTATCTAATAAATAAATCAGTATCTAATAAACAGCTTTTGCCTGTTTCTTCTCATTCTAAATCGTAAATGCTGAAGTCCTGATTTCTTATCCTGAACTGTAGTATTAGCTTAAAAAATTTATTTCTTGCTTAGGAATGGGAGAAATGAAAGTCAGAATTTAGTCATTTCAAGAGCTGAAGTAAACTTCTAAGATTTTAAGTTACTGAAATTTATGTGGTGCTCCTTTTCTGCCAGAGCAAAGAGCCCTGGCTTTTACATGAAAGTGTAAAATTCTTTATATCACTGAGACCTATCTGTACCATAATTCTTTGTTTTTCATTTGTGTTGCTTTCATAGTGGATATTAGTGGACTTCTTGAAATTACTTTAGTGACTCTAATTTCTTCTGGGCTGGGAGAGGGAGGCACCATAAGACAGGAAGCCTGTGTCCTGCTGGTTGTTTTTGAGGTTAGCCTTGCCATAGCATTTGGCAGACTATAATTTTCTTCAGTAGGAGAGCTTAGAGTTGAGTTTACTGTTCTTGGGAGTGTGTTGCATTGGTTTTCTTCCCAGTGTAGTTTCCTTAGGCTGTGATCTTAACACATGATCCTGTTTGGATGTCCCACTGAATTTTTCCTTCCTTTATTATGTTGGGCTGTGTATTCTCACTGCCTGCATGAGATTCAGAAATCAGTGTCTGATCATGTTACGAGAATTAGTTCTACATAAAAGGACTGGCTTTGTCAAGAGTGGTGAGCACTAATCCAGTTTGCAGTGTGGTTCCACAGCCCCTGATAGTACTCAAGTTGTGTTGAAAGGAAATCTCCTTGGGTGAGGATGGGAGGCAGATGGGTTGTTCCATGTAGTGATAACCCACAGTTAGAGTGGATTAAGAATCAGGATTTAGAGGAGACCAGGACGTGGCTGCAATAAGAAATGGATCCGTTTACTGTGAAAACATGTTCTGATCTGCTACTCAGACTCCTTGTGTTCATGAGTTCTTGAACTGCTTAGATTCTGAAGGTTTAAATATCTTTGCTGACAACTTTTAGACTTCATGTTTTGTATTTTTCCATTCTGAACAGTCTTTTTGTTTTTGTAGTCATCCTGTTGGTCAAAAAGTCCTTCTATTTGAATGGGAATCGTTAAATGTAATGATCTTCTATTAAGTGTGTACCTAATAAAGGGATATGCAGCACTGACTTTAAATTTCTTCTTGTACTACTCAGTGATTCCTGTACCTGAAATTGTAATAATCTCTATGAATTGTAATAGTTCCATATTTAACTTTTTTGATGTGTTGTAGAACTTTTCAGGGAGGGTGTTTTTCTCTCCCTGTGTACAGTTTCAGCTCAGTTATTTTTTTTCTATCTGATGAAGAAGTGATATATTCTCTGTATATTTCTATATCTAGTTTTCTGTAGTCTTGATTTCAGGAATTCTTTATGATACACTTCAAATAGTAAAAGTTTTGAATGATTTAAATTTAGAAAATCAGAAGTAACACAGGCAATACTACTTTTTTTTGCGTCTTAAATTTGGACTAAAATTTTATGAAATAGGACCCTGAAGTTAAGGAACTACTTTAAAATTTCACATAAAAAACATCAAAGATGTCTTTTTATTAAGATTGGCCACAGTATATTTCATATTAAAGTACGTGGGTAGTCCTGTTGATTATGATGAACTTACTTGTGAGCCTTAACATAGGTAAGTGTTTAGCTGAACAGAAGCTGAGCCAAAGTTCGTAACAATAACCTTCCCTATGTTTTCAGTTCTGGATTTAATAAGTGTAAATAATGTCACTTCGTTAAAGGTTCAGACCTTTGTATCTCCCATGAGAGGCAGGAGGAATGGGAACTTCCTAGTGTTGAAAAGCTGGGTCAGTTAAGTTGGTCTCATGACTTAAGTCTTATTTTAGTGGAAGTTGCATTTGTGTGGTAAGAGTATGTAACAGATGGAAAGGAGACTGCCTCAGTTGTGACTCAAAAAATTAGCTGTTGAGAGAATAGATTTTTCTTTGACCAGCTGAGTTGCATCCTTACTGAATTGCCAGAACAGAGAGTAATTAAAATGAGAAACTTGTTACACCAGCAAGGATACATTTCATAGCATGTAAATTATTTGAGAGTTATTCAGGTATTTCCCCATAGTTGAAAAGTAAGATAATAAATGGATATACAACATTTATAAGCTGCAAGTATTGATACTAGCCCACATCAGGAAATAACAAAAATCACATCTAAACTTCCTATCATGCCAGACAGCAGCCAGAGTTTCTTGAAAGGCAATAAAACGGTCTTGTGAATTTTACCTAAAATGTGCTGAAGATGACTTGGAAATAACAAACACTGAAGGGATTAAGGAGCATGTTATTTGTAAAGCAGTTACGGAGCAGTGTAGCTACTACATGACTATACTAAACCCTGTGTCACAAACCCCATTTTATAGATCATTGCATTTGTGTATTGCAGGATTTTTCAAGTGCAGTTCTTGTACCTACATCAGTAAAACACCTTTGGAGTCTCCTTCTAAGAAAACTTTCTCAGCACAAACAGTAAATAAATGTCTCATGAAAAGGAAGACTGACATTTTAATTGGAAGAGTGTTATGTTAGGAGGATCGTATGAATATACAGTTACTGACTGGGGTCAACAGTGTAAAATTATGCAAGGAATCTACCTTGAAAGTCAAGTAAACAAAACCTTGGGCAACAAATAAGTGTAAATTCCCAGTTTAGGTCAGAGTAAGCTAAGAAGCTTACTGCTGCTTGTATTCTTATTTCTGCATGGAATGATGAAACTGCAGTTAGTCTTCAAAAGCTTATACATGTGCTAGACCTCCTTCTGTGGACAGTAGGAACTTGGATGTTGGTGAGGTTTCTAGTACTGGAGAAGCCCACAGAATTGATGGAAATTATTCTGGAAGCATCATGTATAAAAATTACTTTAGATCTCAGGTCACATAAATATTTATTGGAAGGGACTTCTGGAATTCATTCACTTCAGTTTCCTGTTTGAATTGGGACTGTCACCAGCACTCAATCAGGTCAGTTGTAGCTTTGTCTCGTTCATTCTGCAGTACCACTAGGTCATCTGTTCCAGTGTTGTACTACCTTCAGAGGAAAAAAGCTTTTTGTAATACCCAATTCAAACTTCCCAAGCTACAGTTTGTGGCTGCTCCCCCTTGTCTGCTGCTGTAGAGGAGAGTTGGGCTCGACCATCTTTGTAAAGGCTTCTTGCATAGCTGTAGACAGCTGTTAGATTGTCCCTTAGGCTCTCAGCTGGTATAAGCAAACCCAGTCTCTCAGCCTTTTCTCATAGATTAGATATTCTGTGCTTTCTGTGTATTTACAAGAATAAAATAATTTTTTGATGTTCATAGTAGGTGATAATTCTTTCTCTTCCTACTAGAACTGCCTCTGTGACTGTTTTGCAGGTGTGCACTAACAGAAATGAATGATAATGTACTGGATGTATTGCTGATCTGCTGTGGTTCTCTTTTAGGCTCTCCGATATTTGGCTGAGTGCCGTGTCAACAGAGAAAAGATGAAAAGTGAATTGGGTATGATGCTCAGCTTACAGAATGTAATACAAAAGTAAGTTTACAATGGGCTGTTGGATCCAAACAGTGTAAACATATCATTGCGATACAAAGTAAAATTTTGACTGAATTTGTATACTGTGTTTCTGATATTTCCTTGTTGCAATCATGTGGCTGCAAGCAATTAATGATTTTCATTTTATACTATTTCAAAGTAATCAGACCATAGCCTACAAGAAATATTAAAGCCTACAAGAAATATTAATTTGCAGATCATTTGCCAAACAACAGGTTTTCTTTGCCTTGTTACAAGATAACTGATTTTGTCTCTTTCCTTTAGATTCTCTTATAATCCTTCTCATCATTGTATAACGTTGCCTTCCAGTAGTGCATTTAAAGGAATTGCTTGTCATCTGCCACATTTATTCTTTGAATCCCACCTTTGGTTAGGGAATTTGTTTCAGTGTAGTTTTGGAAGTAAGTATCTGCAGTTCTGTGTTGAGAAAACATCTTGCAGATGGAGTAGAGATTTATGAGGTTTGTAGTGGTCTCTGATACCTTTGTACAATGTGTCAAATGGGTTATGTCTCTTAAATAAAATTGTGATTGTTGGATTTTGTCAAGATATCTAACTGTTGAGTCCTGGATACTAGAAGATGTCTGTGTATGTGCACACTGGAGATGATGCACATGTGCACTTAATCAGTAGAAGTTGATGGGATGAACTAAGGTGAATCACTATTCAAAAAAAACCCCAGCATACTCCTGCAAAGATTACTCTGTCATAGCAAAAATTAACGTGCCATCAAACTATCTGAAGATGATTATTTTACACACAGTTTGTTAGTGCTCTGTTGGAGCTCTGGACTTTGCAGATGTGAGGAACTGTTCCATGGGGGAGGAGAA
The DNA here is from genome assembly GCA_013397725.1 of Rhagologus leucostigma. Taxonomy (NCBI): domain Eukaryota; kingdom Metazoa; phylum Chordata; class Aves; order Passeriformes; genus Rhagologus; species Rhagologus leucostigma. Next base: position 505,985 of record VZTD01003429.1, on the reverse strand, counting down.
AAGTCATGTTGCTGCATTGAGATGTCTCAGATGAATGTTTAAAACAATTATTTAGAAAAGGGTAAAACACAAGTGAAATTGTATATTAAATATTCAAGTAGAAAGGTTTTGAATTTTTTAATATGTTAGTTGAACCTCTGTCACTTGTGCTGTAGATTTACAGGTTTCTTTTAGGAAAAACCCAAGGCCAGACTTTGCTAGTTCCTTCATCCCACAGCCCTGCTGGTTCTTGGCAGTGTGTCTTATTATCTTAGAATGTTAAGGGGTTGGAATGGACCTTAAGGATCATCTAATCCCTATCCACTAGACCAGGTTGCTTAAGACCTTATCCAGCCTGGTTTTGAACGCTGCCAGGATTGGGGCACCCACGACGTCCCTGGGCAACCTGTTCCAGTGCCTAACCACTGTCACAGTAAAGAATTTCTCCCTAATATCTAACCTCTTTCAATTTTTACCCATTGCTCCTTGTCCTATCACTACAGCTCCTGATGAAGAGTCCCTCTCTGGCTTCCCTGTAGGCCCCTTCAGATACCCAAGGGTTGCAGTGAGGCCTCCATGCAACCTTCTCTTCTCCCGGCTGAATAGCCCCAACTTCCTCGGCCTGTCTTTGTAAGGAAGGTGTTCCAGTCCTCTTATCAACTTTGTGGCTCTCCTCTGGACTTGCACCAAGAGTTCCATGTTCTTATCCTGGGGTCACTGGAAGTGTGCTCAGCAGTTCAGGTGGGGTCTCACAAGAGCAGAGTAGAGGGGGAGAATCACCTCCTTGGACCTGCTGGCCACGCTGCTTTTGATGCAGCCCAGGATTCAGGATTATTATTGGGTATTACATGATTGCCGTATTTTTCTGTCTGACACTACTTATCTATGCTTGTTGACCTAAAGGAGGGGAAATTATGGTCTGTGCTCAAGTTCTGTGTGATCTAGGAAAGATTACTACTGTTTACCTTTAAGTACTTCATTAATTGTGCTGAAGCTAAAGGTGATTATGTATTGGCATGGAATTCAGCATTATTCCTGAATATTATCTTGTGAACCACCAGTTACTCAAAACACAAGGATTTAAAACGTGTCTTAAAAAGAAAAATGAATGAAATTTCTAAAATTCAGAATTGAAGATGTGTCAATTTTTTTTAAATAATGTAATAATTATAACTTTTGAAGTGATAGGTGTTCTAATATGATGTATGGGGAGAAAAATGGAGTCTTAAAAAAAATTTAAGTTTCAAAATATTCACCTTTTCTAAGGACAAGCATAATTAAGGTGAAATATAGAAGTCTTTGCTTGCTATTTTTATAATAACAGTAAGACCTGAAACATTTAGGTAATAACAGAAGCATGTATTTCAAAAGAACTCACTTTTAGTATAGATTACATGTCTATTTGGAGTGCAGAGACATCCTGAAGAAGTTGTTGAGAGGGGACTGGTAGTTCATTATCAGTCTCTGTAGCTTGCGAATATTACTTGGGAAACATTAAAGAATTTTATGAAAATGTCTTCAACAACGTTGTTTTCTAGGTTTCAATTTCAAGGGCCAAAAGGGCGAAGTTCAGCTATGTGCAGCAAATGAGAGATAAGTCAATGAAAATTGGAAATCTTGTAGGTGTTTCCTTTTTTTTTTTTCTAGAAAGCTCTTTGGCAACAGTGAGAACATACGTTTGATTTGTATGCTTGTAACATTTGGAAAGTGTGATATCATGAAAATTTAAATACATAGCATCTTCAACCACAAGACTTTGTCATGTGCTTGTCAGGATTTTAGGTTTTAATGTTGACAGGAAATGCTGAAGTTAAGTTTTGTACTGCCTGCATAAATATGGAGAAAGATGGTAGAAAAGTGCCGAGAAGATAAAAGTAGACTTACTTTTATCACAAAACCCAGTGGTTTTGGGCTGTGGGGTTTTTTTGTTAGAAAGTCTGTAGGGCAGAAAACAAGGTCTACTGTCTTTAATTTGCTTTACAAAATACAAGTTCTAGCTTTTAATTGATTTCAGTTTACCGGAAGATATTGTAGTCTGTTGAACTGAAGCTAAATGTTAATAGATGCTTTGGTCTAAATGACTTCATGCTCTCTGTTCCTGTGTACTTTCCAGAATCTGTGTATTTAACTCATTGCTCTATCTAAAATACTTTTTTTTATTTTCAGAATTTAATTTTAGATTAAAATTTTTTTTTTTGGTAACGTGTTACAAAAATGCAAACAAATCATACAAAAAAGATAGGAACTTCTGTCAGAATTCTGCTTTTCCAGTTACTGTTTCTGTCTTTCAAGCGAGACAGAACGCAGCGACTTCTGGACCAGAAGTTGTAGTCACTGGCTTTTTGCTCCTGACAAATGAAGCACACCCTGTCATCCGAATAGTTCCTTTTCGCTGAAGATTTTTCAGCTCTCACTGTCCACTTTATTTTCTCACTCAACTAAGTAACATTCAGTGGCTTTCCCTGTTCAGTACTGATTTATGACAAACTGTATTCTGCCACTGATAAAGATGTGGTATGTCTTCTCAAGCAATGAAATGGAGCACAGGCAAATCACAAATTGAGTATTTGTCATATTTCAAACTTAAGTTTATGTTCAGCAGTGCTGAACTGACACTGTGCTAAGAAGTTGAGGTTTTCTAGAGTTCCAGTTCTTTTGCTTTCAGTTACACAAATTCTGAAATTTGAGGGCTTTTCTCATTATGTGTATTTTTATAAGCCTTGAAGGTATCTGTGTTAGAGACCTCAAGTTCACATACGCCATTTCTTCTCATAACCTACGTGCAGCTAACAAGTGTAACAATCTTTAAATGGTCAATGCCATCAAGTGGAAAGTAGTTGGACTTGGTTTTCTACTGAGGACTTCTTGCAGTAGTACATGGGAGCCTCAGGCACAAGCCCCAACCCTTTTGTTGCGAGTAATACACAACCAATGGAAAAAGAATATACCACTTACTTAAACTCAGTATCATGCTGGTAATGTACTATTTCCTTCATGAAGACTACTAAGGATGAGAGTTGAAATTGAGTGCCACCTGTTTATCCAATCATAGAATGGCCTGGATTGGAAGGGACCTTAAAGATCATCTAGTTCCAACCCCCCCTGCCTTGGGCAGGGACACCTCCGCTAGGCCAGGTTTCTCAGAGCTCCATCCAACCTGGCTTTGAACACTTCTAGGGATGGGGTATCCACAGCTTCTCTGGGCAACCTGTTCCAATGCCCCACCACCCTCACAGTAAAAAATTTCTCCTGTGCAATGGACTTCAGTGATAAGCAGTAAATTGCACTGCATCATGAAGAATGGATAGAAAATATTTGAGACATCTGAGTTTGACAGTTCTGCGAGGTACCTTCATGTCTCATTCCGTGGCTTATCAGTCCTCTAGTATTATCTGATCAACTTTTTGGTGTTTTGCTTATTACAAGTGTTAAAGCTCAGTTGTGAAAATCATGTTGCTGCTCAGAACTGATGTCTGGCTGACTCCTTAGTTGATACTACACTTAAGGAACAAAGGATAGATGTCGGGTTCACTGTGACTGATTTTCAAGGTGTATGAACACTAGATTTTGCTAACAGAAGAGTAACAAATTTTAAATGTAGATCCTGCAAGTTAGAGGTTCTTAGGAGAAGTATGGAATGTCAGTTCTGAGGAGTACAGAATAAAAATTGGAAGGCAGCGAGACATTTTTATATTTAGGATTTTTTTTTCTGACTGAACTTGGTTCAGAACATGTGACTTTTTAAGCTTCTTCATGTGAAGGGCTTTATATACCTTCACGTTTTCTAGGGCATATGGAAAGCTGTTTCAGCTTTCATGGAATACTTCAAAACATTTTTCACGTATAAAAATTTCTGATTCCTTGTTCTTTACTTGCTGCTTTTTTCCTTAGCAAAGAAGATATTTTTTTTTGTTATGTTCATCTACATCTGCTTATTTTTAAGTGAAACTTGATGCATTTTTCCATGTTATAAGCTAGGAGTAAGCAACTGTGTTGGAGAGATATCAGACCTTTAAAATCTCTACCTGCAGGTTTCTAAACTTCTCTATTTTTTTTTAATGGCTGATACTACAAAAATGTTACGCTCCCTTGTCATGTGTATGTGCAGAAGCATTTGCATAAATAGGTAAAAAACAGAGGAGAGATTGAAGCTCTTTGGATACTGGTATTTCGTTGTATTCCAGCAGTCATCAGCAGTTATTTAATACTGAAAACAGGTTTAGTTGCTGGCTTTATGAATTGTATAGAGGACTTAATGGGTCCATATGGACTTTCTAAAATGTTATTAGCAGCTTCTGGAATTAAAATTAATTAGGATTTATTGCCTACAAGGAAATACACTAATTTGTGTTCAGAGTGAAAGTGTCTTTTGATGGACAATAAAGGTCAAAGTTCATCATTTTTCATAATCTTTATTAGCAGCATAATGGTACTGTTTCAATATAACTAGTATGTATTTAAAAAAAAAAACTGATGAAGAGTCAATATACTAAATAGCTCTTATTATGGACATCAAATTACTGAGAGTAAAATTCCAATTACTTAGCTAAAAGAGCTTTTCAAGATAGTCTTCCTTTGCCAGGTTGTCAGATTTAACAAGCTGAACTAAATCCAGTGCATTAATCAGCTCGTCCAATTTATTACTTGCCTAAGAAGATTAGGGCAATTAATATGTGTTTAATTAGAGTCCCTTGCAGATCTGGTAAAATACATGCAGTCTATAATTGCTGACTTCTTACTCAATTTTAATTTTTGGTAGTCTTAATTACCTGCACTTTTTGAAAATTTAATTATTCATTGGAACCAGCGAAGTTTAAATTTATGATGTCTGACCAAAAAAAAAAGAACGAAAGCCAAGTATTTCAGATAGTATTTGCTGAAATTAAAATAGGGATGTAGCATCACAGTGGTTTTCTAATTTTTTTGTTGTGTGGCATACAATTTTTTCTTCTTTGTGAGAGGATGACTGGTTGGGGAAAGACAGGGCAAAGGTCATATATTAATTAGCAAGAAGGCAAGCTATGTATTTCAGGGGATATCTGATGATTAAGGGGATGTTGCCATATAACTAGCTTCAAGATAATACTTCTTGAGAAATTACACCTAAAAAACTCTGTAAACTTCTTACATTTAATACATTTATATTATTAATTGGAATACTTAAATTCTGATCTGCAAAGGAGAAGGAAACAGCTTTTTAGAGACTCTAGAGATTTTATTTTTCTCTACCTGAATCACTTAGTAATGCTGTTTCTGTAATCCTTGGCATGTGGGGGTTTTTTAACATGTCGAAATTGAGAAACAGTTGAGATTGGGCAATGGGATGCTGTTGCATGATTATTTTTGAACTCTATAGTACTCGTGATTCTGCACTGAGAAGTGTTTTTGGAGAAAAGTGGTTGTCCTAGGTCTTAGATTTTCATGTGAGCAGTAGGTTTCGAAAACTTTGGTTTTAGTCATTATTTCCAAATTGTAGTGTATTGCCTGGAAGAATAATACAAACATCTCTGTCTGTTCCATGTTAACTTTCCTGGCCTTTGCTTTCCTGTTATTTTTCCTAAGAAAATGACACCCTTGGTTGCTGGTGCATCTCTGGGCTGTTGGGATCCAGTGTATTTATTGCTGAAGCAATGTGCTTGTTAATAATAGAAGTTCACAGCAGGAAGACGCCTGCAGGCTGTTCTATTCAGTATTGTTAAGCAAAGTAGCTTAATATCCCCCTCTCTCCTAGATACCCCGAGTTTCTTTAAAGAATGTTTTTATTGTATATTTTCTGAATGTTACAAGTTTTGGAAATAGATTGTTTCTTGAAGTTATTTTTGAGAAAGCATCCTCTGTCCCCTTCCCCCCCCAAACAAAACAATGAAAGATTACAAAATGTAGGAGATGTGAGTATGTCCTCTTTAAATACACCACGTTATTTATTCTAAATAACTGAAAGCTCCTTTTGTCTGTCAAAGGCTTTCTGGTACTTGAAAGAGGTTATCTAGGGGAGAGGGTTTAATGTAGTGAGCTACCTCAGTTAGTTGGGCGTGTTCTGAGTACAAGTTCCTGCTCTTTTTGTTTGTGGATCATGGCAAACCAACAAAAGTTCAGACTTTGGTTCAGCAGTCTTTGGTTCCTCTAGTGTATTTCAGTGTTAGTAACTATACAGGAAGTTACGATCTCAACACAGAGGTGCAGGCACAGGGACAAATTATAACAAATAAAACACAAAAAACATTAGTTAAAATCCTAGTGTTATAATATTGCTGTTAACCTAGACTTTAGTCATGATGTAATAGGCTTTCTGGGAGAATTATGGCTGCTGTGAGGTAAGAAAATAAGGTTTAAAGTCTTGGAAAGATGGATGTCATTTGTAAGACTAGTCAAAGACTGGCTCATCGGCAATTCAAATGTAACTAGTAATTTACATCTTGAAATACTCCTGTGAGTTTATATTTTGGGTTAGTAGAAATTAACAGTCATGTAAATAACTGTTCTAAGGGTTTGTTATGAGAGGTACAATTTAGGAGAAGCTTACTGTTTGTGTGTGTAGAATTGATTGCAAAAAAATACAAAAGCATGACCCAATGGAAAGGTCTGCTCTGTGCCCTACAAGATGTACTTTTGATGTTAGTGGGGTTTTTTTGGGTTTTTTGTTTATCTCAGGACCTCTCTCTAGTCAGAGACATTACGCAGTCATCATTTCTACTTGCATGCAGCTTGCTTAGTGAGCTCTATATGATCAGTACTGTTTCTGTACTCAACAGTTTGGGTGTTTGTTAGTCTCTGGTTTTGGATTTTCTGTGTTTGTGTTACTATTTTTTCATTCTGTTGTGTGTGTGTAATTCCTATTACAGTATTTTTGACTGCAGTCAGAAATACAGTTTAGTTTTGCTCTTTGTTCTCTGAGCTACTGCTTTTATCTCACAATGTTCCACTTGGTGTCTGGCATTTCTAGCATGACTGTTGGTTGTGCAGCTTTACAGTGCCTGATGTCTGTCTCAATTTAATCCAGGTACTGTGCTTCCCTGGACTTCCCAGAGTACCAGTTCAGTACCTACTGGTTCAATAGACAAGCTTTTACTGTGCTACGTCGAAGCATTTACACACTCCATGAAACAGCAGAACTTTTGTTACTGGTTTCTGTGCAGCACTTGCAGTTAATGCAAAACTTCCTCTGACACGACAGTGCTTGCATTTCAACGGTTTCTTTTGCCTCTTTTTTTTGATATAAATGTTTCGTTTTCTTGGCATTTTGAGAATTTCATGTTAACTAATTGACAAATAGCGAGGTAACAAAGTAAGTAGTTATTAATGCAGTGTTTTTATGTAGTATAAGATTTAAGGAATACCTGCAAGTTCTTCAAAATCAGGGCCTTTGGCTGGTTTACAATTACTGTCTTAAGAATATGATAACAAGCAATGAAAGTAGTTACCTATCCATTGAGGTGCCTAAGTTCTACAGTGGTGATTTATGTGCTATTACCAAATCATAGGTTCCTAAACCTGGAAAAGAACTTTTAGTACCTGAGTACTAAAATGTTATTGAGTAAACAGGCATTATTCTGGTCAAATAGGCATTATTCTGACAGAGGGAGGGCCACAATCATAATTGCTTTGAGTGCTTTCTGTTTAAATGGGGAAAAAAACAGTTGGGAAGTTGAAAATGAACTAGTTGCTTTTCACTGTAGGCAAGAAATATTGTGATGAGTATTGCAGAATTAAAAAAATAGAGAACTTTGAAACACTGAGAAAAGGTTATGAAGTATAAAATAACTTTAATAAAACCACATCTGTTTAAAAGCCTTTTGTGCTGAATGTCTTAGCCAGTTTCTCCTTTATTTAGAAATTGGCTGAAACAAGGAGTTAAATATTTTAGAATGTCATTTAAGCTTAAGATGTTTTTACTTCCTATTTTTTTGTAGACTTTATATTAAAACAAATAGGGAACTCTGAGAAATGTTGATTATAAAAAAATGAAGTGGTTTACTGAGTGAGACACAATATTATGATACATTAAAAAATAATAGAATCTGAGTTGGTATTTAAATAACTGCTGACTGTAGGATAGGGAACAAATACTATAATGCTGAACTTAGTGCCTCAAGATCTGCCTGACATGGTGTGCCAAAAGGCAACTTCTTTTCTTTTTGCTGTGCAGTTCTGTACCTATGTGGAAGGGTAGAGATTTAAGTGGATTGGCAGAAGAGTCAGGGTTAGTAATGGCAACACAGGATGCTTTTAATGCTCAGTAAACTTTGTCATCGCTGGTGTTGAAAGCATTTCAGGAATACAGTGACCTTCTCTGGTTACTATTGAGTTTACAAGAAAAAGTGCTGAGGTAGGTTCTTCAACATGCTGACTTTTACTGATGCTTTCTAAATTAAGAGCTAAGAAGGCTTAAGATGCTTTGAAATCAAAGTAACAAATTGTGTGGTGAAGTATTTAATAGTGCGGGTGTGGATTGACAGTGTTTTAGGCTGGAGTCATTTACTTATGAAAAGGGAGTTGATACATGCTTAACACTGTGAGGTTTCTCATCTTCCCCTGCCAGTGTCAAATATCTGTATTTGGTTTGCAGTGACCTTGTCCACAGGTGGTATTTGTCCCTGGTTTTTGACCTTCATGGTAAGCATCCCTAAAAAATTGCAGAGTTTTTTTTTCTAATAAACCATAAGTGGATTACGCTTTTATTACTCTTTTTTTTCTGAGTGCTGATTGATCAAAAAATGTAGTACAGTGCTGGCATGTGATTAGAACTTACATAGTTTCACATGGGTTACAGGCAATAAATGCTACAAAGGGAAATGCCTGAAAAGATACTAATGATGAAACAGCCTTCATTAGTAGTTTCTAGATTCAGCTGTTATTTCAGAAGAAAGTGAATTTTATTCTGGACCAATTAATGTAAAAGTACATTATTCTCAATTACGTGTATTTCTATTCAGGAATATGTTTTGATACTTTGTTGTTTTGCAGTACCTGCTACGATATCTTTTGGCAGGAGTTTCATTGAATTTTGCAGTAGAAAGTCCTATCTAATAACTTGAAACAAATTAAAATTGCTAGCACATGCTGTATTTATACAGTGCATCAAGTTCCCACAAGGTTTTTTTAAACCTTCTTGTATGCTTCAGCCTATTTTGCATGAGGACTGCAGTCCCTTTCACTAGAAGTGAAGCTGCTAATACTGACTCACTTAAAAAAAAAAGGTTACTTCCTTGCTAATAAATAAGTAGTTTAAGAGTAGGAAAACAAGATGTTTCAATAGTTACTTAGTTTGAGTCTCTGCTGAATTTATATTAACTATATTAGCAAATTAATCAAATACAAAGCTTAGACATAGATATGCCTACATAGATTAAACCTGCATTTTTTTTCTTTGGGACAGGTTGCTGCTGTAGTTTAATTCTTATTATTCATACAGGCTTTGTTTAGGGAAGCCTATATCTGTAAGCTTTCAAACCCTTTTTTTTTCTTTTTTTTTTTAACTTTCTCCAGTAAATTTCAGGGAAATAATCAGATGAACCTTACTTTTAAAAACTAAAATAAATGGTGGGAATTTTAAGATATAAATGGATTTTCCAGATAATTATAGACCATAATCATCTATTACTATATTATATACTTAGTGCTGTTAGCATGCTGATAACACAAGAAAGTGGTATTAGGCTTCCTTCAAGATGTTCTTAAATGCTTCTGTGCTGAGCCTTATTTCAACACTACCAATACTTCTACCTGGTCACTTCAGCATCATTCCTAGGAAGAACTGGCTTTTTAATGCCAACATTTTGTATCTTTCATTGTAAAGGACCAGAGACAGTTGTTGCCCCTAAGATTGTTTGGTTTTTTTTTTTCAGTCCTGATGCAATTTGTTGAAAGCATATAATAAACATGATTTCTGCCATCCATGAAATTATTACTGTTCATTAGCAGGCAAGATGTTGAAATTAGCTACTGTGAAATTCAGCATGGAGTTTGTCTGTTACGTAGACTCTTGTCTACCAAATGCTACTATGGAGCCTTTTGAGTTGAGTTAACAGGCCCTGCTTTTTTTTTTTTTAAATGTAGAGTATGTCCGTATGGTAGATACCAAGCTGTGGGAGATCAAAAGTTGATTTTCCATTTAGTGTATAAATAGCAAGATTTAAACAAAATTAGATGGATAGCTGGGTTAAGCATATGGCGTATGTTCAAATCTGTTATCCCATTCTTGAAAGTTCATTCTCTTCATGTGATCAGAGGACAATAGAATGAATTAGGAAAATGTTCTAAGTACGGGTAATTAATCAATTTGCTAAATGTTTAAATTATATCATAAGTCGCTGATTTTACAGCAGTTAACGGGATTGTACTGTGACTTTACTCTTACTTACAACTCATTTAATATTTAGGCTTGTTTGTTTGTTTGTTTTCAACAGTCTTCAGAACATCCCAGCATTTACATGGGGTTTCTGTACATTTTCAGGGTCAGTAGGCATATGATGTAAATTGAGCTGGAAGTGGCATTGGAAAATCCAGTCCTCACTCCTAATTTCAGTGGGGTATGTCTTGTTAAGTACAAAATCAACCTTAAGACATCAGGTTTCCTCGTTCATTGCAAGCTTTTTAGTTTAGTGTCTCCTGATCAAATTCTCACAGCTAGAAGCATGAGTAGAGTCTGGAAGGCGTGCCAAGTGACAGGCATCTTGCAGTTCTAGAGAGCATTCTAGGAAAATCTGTGTGACCTTGCCTTGTTTCCATGGTGCAACAGCCTTGGAGCATGTGGTTGATACCACTGGAGTGTAGTCACATAACACAACTCTACTCAGGCTGTGCACGGGTTCGTTGAGCAGTCCACCTGCTTGGTTTTGGGTTTGGAGATCCATAGTGCTGCTGCTTATTCTGTCACTTAAGGCTTGCCCAGTCCTACAGGTTCTCTTGTTTTTCGTGTTCTACACCTACAAATTGTTTTTCCTGTTGTTAACCCGTTACTATGCTTAATATATTGTTATTGACCAACATGAGAATCCTGCTATCTGTATTCTTCAGGATTTTGACTTTTTTCTTTCCAGAATGCAGGTGGTAATCATTTTGTCAGCTGCTCTATAATATTATCTGGTCTTTGCTGTGTTTTGAGGCTAGAGGGAACTGAGGCCTAGCGTGGTAATAACACCATATTCTGATTCTGAGAAGATGTGCGCTGAAGTAATGCTGTTCTTCAAGTTGTTTTCAAATAACGTGCCTGTTGCCTGGAACGAGTCAGGAGAGCAGTCATGTGCTTGTGAGTGAGCCCACTGTATCATGGGATGTACTAAAAGCTTACAAGAAAGAGCAGCATTCTTGGAGATAAGAAAGAGTCTTGCCCTGGCACTGGAGCAGAACAGGCAGAAAAGCAGCTAGATCAGATAACTGTCTCAAAACAGATTGCTTCTTCTCTAATACCATGCTCTTTCTTTAGGCTTGTCATTCATGCTCAAAGTTTTCATCAAAACCATGTCAATCACTGTGTCTCACTTCTAAATTCAAGGTTTAGTGATTTCCCACC